>JAIWWG010000039.1:0-299846 GCA_025435555.1 Chytriomyces cf. hyalinus JEL632 | reverse complement strand
AGGTTCACGACTACAGACCAACAGGTCCCTGGTTCAACCCACACTGCTGCCAACTTCATGCAGCTATCTTCTGATCTTTATAGAGAAATAAGCAGAAGAAGAAGAAATAGAAATCAACTTGGAAAAGTATTCTATTACTACTTTTGTATGACTAATATGTCAAGCCAGTCAAGCAATTAATCAATAAACTTACCCAGTGTGGGGATATTAATTATGATTGACAAGCCTTAACTGTCAGCCAGTAATGAATGACTAATCAGCCTGAAAAAACTGAATTGTCAGCACTGACTCACTTTTTCAGCAATTTCAAACTGCAAAATGAAAAATGGATGATTTCACATCAAATCTCATTTGTAGAACTGAAATGACAAATGAAATGGAAAAAAGGGTGGCTCAAAAGTGAAACTGAAGAAAGCCCAATGAGATTTTGCAGGAGCCAAAAATGTATATAAGGAGAGCTGTTTTGTTGTGTTGTGATTCACCTTAAGATAATAAATCCTATCAAAGCCCAAAACCCAAATCCTCACACTATCCATGTCAAATGGTGCAGCATCTTGTCAAGTTGCTCTGCAGACACAGGATGGAGACTGGGACAAAGAAATTGTAGTTGATGAAGTCAAGTTTCTGGAGGAAGTAGGAAATCACCACAGGCTGGCACTGTCAACTCTCAATGGCCCACGCATCTCAGAAGGACTCAAAGATCCAAAGTGGAAAGAAGCAATCAACAAAGAGCTAAATCAATTCTGGGGTCTAAAAGTGTGGCTGCTAGTCTGGCTGCCAAAAGGGGGGAAAACTCTCAATACCATCTGGGTTCTTAAAATCAAGAAGGATGACACAACTGGTGAGACCAAGTACAAGGCCCGTCTGGTCATGGATGGCAGAAGACAAGTGGCGGGGGAAGACTATGACAAGACCCATGCATCGACCCCATACATGCACTCCCTCAAACTGTGGACAGTGGAAGTGGTGGAGCATGGAATGGTAACGAGGCAATCAGATGCTATGGGGGCTCACCTCGTGGCAGATCGAGATCGCGTTCTGCACATCAAGATTCCGCAGGGAATGGAGGTGGCCCAAGAAGACCAAGGAAAGGTGTTAGAGTTGCTTCAAGCAATGTATGGGCAAAAGCAGGCTTCAAGGCAATGGGAACTCAAACGGGACAATGCTTTGGAAACTATGGGTATGCAGCGATGTCCACATGAACCAATGATCTTCAAAAAGGAGATCATCAAAGATGGAGTGAAAAGGGTCATATTGGTGCTGGTGTGGGCAGATGATTTTGCCTGGGCCGCTGATCAGGAAATCCAGGCAGAGCTGGACAAACTCATTTCGGAACTAGGAGCCAAGCATTTCAAGATGACTGTCAAGTCCCGGGTGGATCAGTTCATCAGCATTGTATTCAGTTTCAAGGAAGGACAAGCCACACTCAACCAGGCTGCCTATCTGGAGAACATCCTGGACGAGTTCCTGGAAAACCCCCAAGGCAGGCGCAGTCAACCCTATCGCTCAGTCAATGACAAGGAATTTGATGCAGCACGGGAGCCAAGCCCCGAGGACCAGGCTTTCATGAAGAACCGCAATTATTTCAGACTAGTGGGCAAACTCCAATTTCTGACTGTGACTCGCCCAGTCATTCAGTATGCTGTGGGAAAGCTGGCACGGCACACTACTAAAACTCACATCAGCCACTGGAAAGCAGCTCAGGAATTACTCGAATATCTCAACAACACTCGTGATCATGGTCTATGTTTCCAACGCACGGGTCACAAGTTGGTGGCAGAGGGCTACTCAGATTCTGATTTTGCTGGCGATGCGGAAAGTCAGAGATCAACGACAGGAGTTTTGGTTCAGGTAGGAACATCAGCAGTTCTTAGCTTCAGCAAGTGTCAGCCAATAGTTGCTGACTCAACTGTCTCTGCTGAAGTCATAGCCACGTGCTCCCTGGTTAAAGAGGTTATCTGAGTTTGAAACATGCTGGAATGGTTGGGTCACCCGCAGGAAGTGCCGTTGCAACTGTGGACCGATAACAAAGGGGCAGTCTTTAACATGGAGGAGGGGGCTCTCAGGCACAAAACCAAGCACCTTGACATCAAGTATGCGTTTCTACGGGATCAAGTTCATCAGGGCCTTATTACTGTCGGCCACTGCCCTGACTCTCTTATGTGGGCTGATATTCTTACAAAAGGAGTTGGATTGACAAAATTCACAGACTGTCGTCACGCATTTGGCAAAGAAAGCATTACTACCTAGCCATTTGGGGGGGTGTGTGTTGGATGCTCCCCAATGCTTCAACTGGCTCAGCAGGCTTTTGATTAGTTTCTTTTTATTTATAATTTTCCCTGGTGATGGTGAATGGAAAGTGAGAGCTGTCACGACCAATTTACCGTTCTTTCAGTAAATTGGCTCGCTCCCACTCGCTCCCCCTCACTCAACTGTCACCACCACCAGGGTATGATCTTCTCTTTCTTACTCTGTGTGATTGCATGTAAACAAGGAAATAAACAAGACTGTTCTTTCAGTAAATTGGCTTGCTGGCTTGCTGGCTCCCACTCGCTCCCCCCTTGCTCAACTGTCACCAACACCAGGCATTGGTTCTCTCTTAATTTCATGCAGCTATCTTCTGATCTTTATAGGGAAATAAGCAGAAGAAGAGGAAATAGAAATCAACTTGGACAAGTATTCTATTACCACTTTTGTATGACTAATCTGTCAAGCCAGTCAAGCAATTAATCAATAACCTTACCCACTGTGGGGATATTGATTATAATTGACAAGCCTTTGCTGTCAACCCAGTTCTGATTAATGAATCAGCCTGAAAACTGATTTGTGAGCCATTAATGACTCACTTTTTCAGCAATTTCAAACTGGAAAATGACAAATGAGTGATTTCACATCCATAATGACTTTTCTGACTGAAAATCTCAATTATGATAAATGAAATGGAAAAAAAGGTGGCTGAGAAGTGAAATTGAAGAAAGCCTAATTAGTTTATGGGAGACAAAAATGTATATAATGAGAGCTGTTTTGATGTGTTGTGATTCACCCTTAAGATAATAAATACTTATCAGCCCAAGTTCAAAACCAAACAATGCACATATTTCAACTGATGGAGTATTGAGTAGCTCAGATCAGGTGCATAGTCCAGTTTGAGACCAAGATGATATTTGCATCTGCCCATGATGTCAATTTTTGCCTTCAAAGACGCAACTATGGAATCGATGATTGACAGTGGGCAACAGATGAGGATATCTTCGACGTAGAAAGCTATTACGATTAGATAACCGTCGATTCACTTCCAAAACATACAAGGATCCAAATGACTGATCATGAATCCCAGTTCTACCAAAACGGCACACAGGAATTTGTGCCACATCTGTCCGGCTTGCTTCAGGCAATAGAGTCCTTTCAGTAGTCGCCAGACAACGTTCTTCTTTGAGTAGAAGCTAGGCAGTTGTACGTACACCTCAATGTTGAGGAGTCCATTCAGGTAAGCACCAACTGCATTGGCCAAGAAGAGACCAAGACCGTACCACGTACACAATGCAATAAGGAATCGTAGGGTGGACATTTTGATGACTGGGGAGTACATGTCCATAAAGTTGACACTGTAAACCTGGTAGTCTCCACACACAACAGTTCTTACTTTGTACTTCTCAACATCATTCGGTGGTAAGTCCTTGTGATTCTTCACTGAGTAGACTTCCATCGTGGGAATTATTTCCGTGTCTGCAGGTACTTCGGATGTTGGAATTTCAACGTACTTTTTGTGGTTCTCCAGATTCTGGAGTTCCGCGTTTTCAGCATCAATCCAACGCTGCGTATTTTCAAGTGTGAAAATATTGTTATGACTTATTGGGATTGTACCGTCCCATTCTTGACCTACAACTTGTCCTTTTCGTACTGTGGTTGTGTTCATAGAATAAATGATAGTTGCTGGGAACTCAAATATGGGCATTGACAAGTGCATTTGGGTCTGGTAGGACAGGTACCCAACGTTTTCCAGCCTCTTCTCATAACCACCTGAGATATTGTTGTCATTCTTGTCGGAATCAGTTTCATTGGTTTTATTGCCTGCGTTGTTGCTCTTGTTATAATTTACTGAGCACGTTCTCTTCCATGGTTTGCTGGCATATTTCTTCCCCTGAACATTAGGTGTTGATGTTTTGGTTGAAAGATCAAGCAGGTTTCATTTTCGCAGGGTTACCATCTCTGACAGGGCCGAATCCTGCTCATGGAGAAACACCTGTTGTCATCTGTCAACTTTTGGTTCTGAGTATCCAAGAGGTACTCAAAAATGTGGCACATGTTATTGTCAGCAGACCCTGCTGGTGACACCATTATAAATTCGTTTTCTAGAAAAGAACAGTCCTGGAATCTGTGGTAGGACAGAAGTCCTGATGGTTTGATGCATCTTATGATCGAGGGTGAGTGGGGTCTTACATATGTTTTTGTGGCCACATCACTGGACAACTCCCCTTTAGTGCTTTTTGTATAGATTGGTACAAGTGTTGTACATCCAAAAACTTGATAATGCTGAATTTCCGGTTTCGATTTATAGAACCTTCAAAATGAGGATTCCCATTCATTGTGCTTATAAGGCCATAAGTTGTGTAGTTCGTTTGCCATGATGATTGAATAACCCCAAAATTTTGGCAGGAAAATAGCGTGAATGTGTATTGTCTTCACAATCAATTTCGTCTGGCTGATGTATTGTTCTGCAACTCCATCCATGTGGGGGTAGTTGATGATGATAGTCTCTACTATGATCCCTCTGGATTCACATATGTTTTGAAACATGTTACTTGACACTATTTCACCATTGTCAATGCGTATTGTACGCGTTGGACATTGCATCATGTTTTCGATTAGCGCCATGATAGTAAGTAGCTCAGCGAGTGCGTTCAACTTTCGCAGCAGGATCCTGAGGAAACTGAATTGCGAAAAATCATCAACAACAAGAAGGAAATATCAGTAACCAAGCCCGTTGTAATGGAATACATCGTTGAATGATCCAGTGACGTCAACATGGAGCATTTCTCCCGGTTCTTTCGTGTTTATTGTTGTAGTTCTCGCTTCTGAACCTACTTTCGCCTGTTTAAACTTCCCTGCGGTGCACGCCTTGCAAACATGCACATCAAGGATGTCAAATGATTTGTACGACTCCGAGTTTATTGAGCCGTCGTGGATCAAACGCTTTAGATATCGTGCATTTGCATGACCAAATCGTTGATGGATTGTGTTGGAGCTCAAACTGCTCGTTGATACATTTGCAAATGCACATCTGACGACTGTGAATTTAATCACTTTCAGATTGTTTGTTGATGTTTTTGCTGTGAATAGAGTTGCACCTGTTTTCTTGTTGTAGAAGGTAGCTTCAACTCTGTTGACTTTGTATCTCCAATTGTGGTGACATTTCAGAATATCATGATCCGAGAACAGTGTCTTCACAAGATTCTCCGCGTATATTGCGTCTGGAATGGTCACAATGACCCCATTGAGATCAAAGTGCATGCATCCTTGTCTGGAGCCTTTCATGGACATGGTTGCTGATGCCATACTGATGCTGATGTCAACTTTGGTGAAACTTTCGAACTCATAATTAGAGTCTTGTTGCATCCTGGGTCTAGGTACCTTCATTCATCACGTTTCTTTGTTTTGAGATGTTTTTCGTTGGATTGTCAGTCCCATTTTTATTTTCTCAAAGAAAAATGTTCATTCTTTCACTGGGTTTGATGACAATGGACACGCGTTCAGTCAATGAAGGTCATCGACAGAATTAGTTGCTGTTAAGCAATCCACTTGTTGGGACCCATCCATGATGTTTAGGTCTTGTGTCAGCTGTGGTCATAGCTGCAATGGTTGTATTGCCTTTGCTTGAGGAGTTGCAGACAATCTTCTATCTCCTCCGTGCTTCGATTTCATTGGGCAGTTCTTGCTCCAGTGGCTGTTCAACCCGCATCTCCAACAAGGGTTGCAATCGTATTCAGGATTGTGGGGACTGGGGCACATATCGCATTTTGTATTCTTTCCGGAATACCCAATGCTTCTCTTTCTGTTCCTGCCTTTTTTATTTTCGGTTTTGCGTTTGCAATCAGGGTTGCCAGTGGCAACGTTGGCTGTAGTTTTTGATCCTGATGGTTTGTTGAGTTAAAGAGCTGCTTTGTTTGTCTTTTCAGCGTCAGATCACGTTGGTATGCCTCAAGGCACGTAGCACCATTGTTGTTTGTGCAAATTGGTGATTGAGGCAGTAACAGACCTGAAGCTGGGATTCAAGCCCCACGTGCAAGGTTTCGCCTGCAGCGGTGCAAGCATCCTTGACTTTGCGGATGCACTTGATGTAGTCCGGTACTGATTGATTTTCGCCGATTTTGAGGGTTCGGTATGTGCCTGCTGCAGACGTGTCCATCTTTCTGTTGGACGGGTCTTTCGTACGTTTTAACTCCTCCCAAAGGGAAGCTGGAGTCTCATGGAAAGCATATTGGGCCTGCATGGATTTTGACAATCCTCCGTAGATGGTGTTGATGGTGTATTTTACTGCATCTTCATTGTCCTTGGCATGTTTCTGGTAGCCAAAAGGGTGGGCTCATAACTTGTCATGATTCATGGATCAAGCAATAGCCTATGAATGCTCAGGGAAGCGGGACGTTGCACGAACGTTGTTTCAATCTGAAACACGTGCCGTTTCGATCGAATTTAATTGACCAAGAATAAAGTCTCTAAACACCTGACTTTATACTTCCTTTATTGAACTTAAACATTCGAGATCATGCCATATTCTGACAGATCGGCAGTACCCGGGTATATCTGAAAAAACAAGAGATGCATGCGTCATGAGAAGCACTGTTAGGCACTACTGGGAGGTGGCTTGTGTATAATCAACAATCAACTGTGGGTTCCCAGTCAAGGAATCCTGAACCTCTGCTTCTACCACAGAGTTCCTTGCGAATGCCCCTCTTGCTGGATTCCTGTCCCAGAAGTTCAAGCAAGAAAGCTTCTTGTTCGCATTAAAAAAGCCCTGCGCTATTACGCCGGGGATTTTATTTCGAGTCAAAGAGATGTCGAACAAGAGAACAAATAAAACTAAGGAAACGAGAAAAATGGGAGAGATCCAGAAAACTACAGAGCAGCTAAATCATTTGGCTTCTGGCCCTATTGTTGTTTGGGGAAGCGCACATCTGCCTGTACGAAAAAGTCAATTGTCAATTCACAGTCGACAATAAGATTAAATGGCTGCGCTCATCGATTGCGTGTAAAAAGTCGCGATGAAGATAATTACCGCGCGTTATGAGAATAAAGTTCCCCTATCTCATGCACGCACACACACGCGTATCAACAACTAACGTCATGAACACTTACCACTGGCCATAATCCACAGTGAATATATATGCAAACGAATATGTGTATGTTAAAACTATTTGTTTCGTCATCGCCCAAACGCAACGTCCAAAACAAAGACATAGGCAAACCAAAATGCATGGGAGGGATGGGCGCCGGGCAGTGAGCTGAATTACACTCGCCCCTTTCTAATAAAAGGCTGACGCCAGCTCTGAATATAAAACCCGCTTCTCTGAGTTTCAGACTGCGTACTCCCTCAGTCGTTTCTTCTATTATTTGCATGCTATTTATACCTATGTTGACAATCCTGCCAAGACGATTTTGGGACAAAACAAACGGGCAAAAACTGCTTTTTGAGGTCGATGGCATGAAATAGACGGCATATTCTGCTTCTCCGAGCACATCTGAGATCAATAACTTGACGCTGTGTATATTGAGCCGGGGAATGTTTTGGAGGAAACACGACCGGTCCAGCATTTCACTCTGTGTGCCTGTCAACAAAAATGGGAGCATAACCACTCGAGTCAAATGCTATGCAATATGAAGGCGTGGCAAGGCTTGAACTCAACACACTTGCCCAATTCAATTCGAAACACAACAATCCGTCATTCGTTTCAGTTGGACAGTGAATCCATATTCTGCTCAACACGAGACGCCACCTTCCAATTGCTATTGGAATGTCACTGGCACATACCGGCCCAATCATAAGAACACGCAACACTGTGTTTTTGACGACGCTGACTTATCACATGAACGCGGTAGTTTACACTACACATTCAATTTGCACGGGACAGCCGACGATATTTCATGTCCATAGCCGGCATCACTGAGGAAAACAGCAGCAGTTAGTCTTGTGCGCGTTTTGTGTCAGTTTTGCAGGAACATTGTCCTCACAACTTGAATCGTCATACGTTTCCTTGCCATCACCAATGGAGAAATCGAATCATTTCAGGACTCGCACAGAGCGATCGATCATGATCAAGATCAGAGATCAGAGATGGCACAGATAGTCCACGTATTCTTTGACAAATATTCTCCACGTGGGTACATGTCTGGAGAATGAAGTAATCAAAGAAATGGTTTGTTGCAACAGGTTTCGCTTGATTGCGAAAAGACGAAAAGACGAAAAGCCGAAAACAATAAGAAAGAAATGAGCAGAGTGGGATTCGAACCCACGCCTATTACTAGATCACGGCCTTAACGTGACGCCTTAGACCAACTCGGCCATCTGCCCATCTGCTTCTGGCTGAGAATCCATGCTAGGTTTTCGACTATTCAGGACTTGAGTTTTGAGAGAGAGAGAGTTTAGAGCTTATGGAGAGTCTGGAGTTTATTCAAAGAAAGCGACGCGCTTAAATAGTAAAGTAAGGTTTTCCAAAAATAAGAATGAAGTGAGAGAAAATCGTGGCGTTGGGAGAAGTTCCAAAAATACGGTTCCAAAAATTATCGGAGGAGAGAATTCTAAAAGTGCATGGAGGGCGCACTACGTGACGCAATCCAAGATTACGTAACAGTTTCGCTTCAAAAATAGATAACTGAGAATCTAGCTAAACAAAGGCTTAACTGAGTGCAGCAGAACGCGTCCATCGCAGCAGGGGTTGAGCCAGAAAGCGCGAATGCATGCACTTTGTCTCAGCTTTGTCCTTGGAGCCTTTGCTGCTTGGTATTATCCAGTATAAATAACTTGTACTGCCCCGATGATGGCCCCTCTTTACGTACGACATGCAGTGGGTGCTTTTCATACTCCTGAGCAAGGTGAGATGACTGAAATGCGCCGATGACAACGTTCCCGTTCTGAACAGATTGGAATCTGACAAGACACATCGTGCACAAAGTATGCCACAAAATGTTATCAAAATCTCGCATGCACTCATTACGAAGCGGCTTCGCCACTCCCTCCCGACGGTGTCTCTCGTCATGGCCCTTCTCGCAAACACTGCAAGGAACGCCCGATCGAACCTCTAATCCTATCTCTGACCGTTTGGATGAACCTGGCACCGTCGGAAGACACTCAGATGCCAAGATTGCTCTTGCTGAGAATGGGCCTCTCTTCAACAAGCTACGTAACCAGTTCGAATCAAAGGTAAGTGAACCAGATACCTGCATATCTGTCTGACCTAGTACTGAATAACTCTCCTGCACATGGACGCAGCTTCTGCACAAGGGTGATGCGGACATTGCCTGGTCAGACTATTCCCGGCTGCTCGACTCAATGCTGGACAAAGTCAGCGTATCGATCGTATCGCATCATTTCCTGTTCAAATCCATCTGCTCCACACCAACAACCCAATCCACGGACCTAGAATCCAAAACGCATCTTCTCAACAAAATCGTTCTCCAACTGGGCAGAGACGCTCGAATGGACGAATACGAGCGCCTTGCATCGCTGTATGAACGGCAAAACAATCTTGCCGGCATTCGAGCGCTCGTGAACAGGGTTCGGTCTTCAGCGGCACTGCCTGGAAGCGCCATCTCTGCAACGACACCGCATATTTCCATTTCTAATAGCCTCATCAAAGTTTCTCTTGCGCATGGTGACTCTGCAGCAGCACTCGCCGTTTTTGAAACACTGCAATTGCCTGATACCAAAAAAGTGGCATCACCAAACACGAAAACATACAACTTGATTCTTCGCCACTATCTGGACACGCATGCATTTGGACCGATGACCTCTCTGTTGCAATCTATGATACAATCCCACGTCCCCCAAAACAGCCTCACATTCGATTTACAAATGCTTGCACTGTTCCGGCAATCGAAATGGCAGCAAGTGATAACCGCATACCGCGAAATGACTTCCCTGCATTTGAAACCCAGCATCAACAGTTACAAAACGGCTTTGCGTGCTGCTGAAAAGTCAGAAGACTTTGAATCGCTTGTTTCGGTGCATCGCGAGTTTTTGGATGCTGCATCTATAGAGCCGGGCGTCTCGCAGCAGTTGGATCGAGCGAATGTGACGCATCGTGTGCTGGCTCAAATCTCGCGCGATGCGAAGTACATGGACACTGTGCTGGCTCTGTTCCAAGAAATGAAGCAGCAGCATGTGGCTACAGCGTACACCTACCAACTTGTTGCTACAGCGTATTGCCGGTTTAGTTCATCAAACAGCACTTACTTGACAGCAGCAGTGGGCTTGATGGATGAAATGGTTGCGAAGGGAATGGCGCCCGCGTTGACCATGTATACAGCTGTGGCATACACCATCTCTAAGCAGTGTCTCGATGGTTCTGCTCAAATGGATGCATCTCAGGTTCAACAGCTTAAGCGCATTTATTTTGGAATGCGGGACAATTGCAAAACAAGTCCTGCGTGGACGTTGATGGAAATGATTGCGACTGTGTTGATTCGAGCGGAAGAGTACAGTGCCGCAAGGGATGTTTTGAAAGATGCGATTACAGTGGATGCATTGCGTGTATGGGCGTTGCTTGATGCGTTTACTGGTGCAACTATTGCGAATTCAAAGGCATCCGTCAACGATGCTGGGCTGCTTGTGCGTCTTGCTGTTGAGTCACTGTTGGCGCGTGCATCTGAAGGAAATGATCTAGTTGGCCGCATCAATCAAATTGCGGCAGATGCGTGTTTTGCGGCGCTGATTTCAGCATCTGGGACTGGAGAGGAGGCTGATGCCGTGTTTCAAGATTTCAAACGGGTTTTTGAGATTGTTCAGACACTGAATGGCAAGAGTGTTCGAGAAAGTGTTGTTGTGGATGGCATGCTGCTTCGTTGTAGTGGCAGTGCGGATCAAACGTTCGCATTCCTGGACAGTTTGGACAGTTTAAAATGGAAGGTTTCAGTTCGTGGCCTGATTTCCGTTGCTGTCAAAATGCAGAATCGGGAACTTGAAGCACTTGTTGACAAGTTGAAGAACGCGGGTTGGAAGCATCGACGCGTCCTTGTGATTGTCAAGACTGTTGCGGACTCAATTGATGGGGTGGAAACGCGTGTTCCAGGCGTACGTGATGCGAGCTGGATTGACAGTGGCATGACTGAAGAAGAGGTGCACAGAATGCACGACTTTGCAATTGGGGCGGGAAGGGGAGTCGTGCTGAATTGAATACATCCATCTTGTAAATTTATCAATCAGGTGTAAATAAATCATGGACTCAGACGATGAGCACGAGCTTGTTCCAGAGACACCGTCTGCGGACGAGCGAGGCGGGTACGTGAATTACTGCGGCATACAAGAAAGGAGAGCCTTATTGACTCTCCACATCACAGAAGCGGATTCTTTTCTCTCTCAAGACTACCGATTGCTCCAACTCCCCGCTTTGTGAGCAACTTGATCGGCGCCAACATGTCCATGCTCTTTGGCTGCTCGCCCAATTCAGACCCTCATGCTACGCCTTCTGCGCACGCAAAACGTGTTCCTATCGAGAGAAGCAACTCAAACACTCATTCTCGCGCACCACCACCAGACCCTGCATCCATATCCGTATCTATACCCTTATCAGCAGACGTTTCAGTAGACTTGGCGGATGCACCGGTGGATGTTTCAATGGAAGACATTGCTGTTGAGGATGCTCGGCCGCCGCACAGACGGGAAAACGCCGTCAAAGTCTTTCTCCGCCAACGCCCTTCTTCACCGCAACTTGCACGCGCGATTCACATTCCTTCGAACGCATCGACAAAATGCAAAAGCGTGAGCTTCAGACCCGTGTCGTTTAATTCAACTCAATCAGACGCCGAGGCGGTTTATACTTTCGACCACGTGTTTCGAGAGACTGCAGACAATGAAGAAGGTGGTTCTTGTTTTCATTGATTTGAGGGTATCGCACACTCATCGATTTTGGCATTTTTCAGTGTTTCGGACAACGACTTTACCGCTACTTGTTCACCTGTTTGACGAACCCACTCCAACGGACGAGCTGATTCTCGCGTATGGGCCCAGTGGCTCCGGGAAAACACACACCCTTTCAGCAATTCTCAATAAATCCATTGCATTCCTCGTAAATCGAGTGAATTCGCTGGGACTCAATTCATCAGCTCCGTCAAATATTGTGCCGTTGCATTGGGGTCAAGTGGATGTGCTGAATATTGGGTCAGCCGATGAAGAGTTTGGCGGTGCGAGTACGGGTGGGGAAGGGTCTTGTTCACTGTGGATTTCATTTCTGGAGGTGAGGCGCGTTTTTTCGACTCGTTGGTTATGCAGTGCTGACCGAATTTGTTCTTCCGATCTTTTGTGCTGTTTTATGCTGTTCACTCAAGATTCACAATGATCGTGTAAGTTGACCTTTGTGTTCCTTGACCGTCTCAAACAACACACTGAAAGACGTTCGGTTTTACAGTGTCGCGACTTGCTTAATCCAGCATCAGTTAAAGGGTCTGGAACTAAAATGAATCTTGACGCATCCACCGAAACACCAGTTAGTCCCATGTTTCGAACAAGTCTTAAAAAAAAAACGAACCAACAAAAAAAAAACACCCCAACAGTACTTCAAAAACATGACCGAATATCGCATCACCGACTTGAAATCAGGAGTCGACATTGTAAACAAGGTCATCTCTGCGCGAAGGACGCAGGAAACCAACGTCAACAAGACTTCTTCACGAGGTCATTTGATTACCACAATCAAGTTGCTGCGATTTGTCGATGCGAAAAGTGTATGGGTTTCTTTCTTTAGAGAATTTCATATCTGGTTTTTCGCTGTTTCTTATCGTGAACGGCTTTGTAGAAACCGCGAATTAGCCGGATATCCATTGCTGATCTTGCGGGATCCGAGAATTCAAAAAAGACGGGTGCCGAAGGCGCCACACTTTCTGAAGCTGGGCATATCAACAAGAGCTTACTGGTGAGAGAATCATTGAAAATGTTGAAAAGTTTTGTGCTGACTATTACAACCATCAAGTTTCTCAGCGACTGTGTAAATAAAATGGTCAAAAACCAGAAATCTCACAGCGCGTTTGAGCGAGAAAAAAGAGAGTCAAATTGGAGGTAAGTTTACTCCTTCGTGCTTTCGAAACACGCAAGAATCTGAATACCTGGCACAACGAAAGAAAATCCCGTACAACAGCTGCCAACTCACCAAATCCCTGCAGCCTTTTTTCCGAACGGGTCTTGTAACTTTTTTGTTCCACATTGATCCGACAAACGAAGACCAAACAAAAGCCGTCCTCGAATTCAGCCACCAAACATGCCAGCTTGTCACCTTCCAACCCTTCAGCCCGACTATGAAACGAAAACGCGGCGGCGATGCGTTCAGATCCGATGCGCGTGGCAGCGGAGACGCAGAGTATTCAGCCGCGCAAGTTGCAGCGGAACTGCGTCGCATGTGCGTGAGGGCTACATGCGCAGAACGCGAAAGGGACACACTTGCGCTCAAGAATCGCGAACTTGAAGCGGTTCTTTCCGAAATGGAGGCGCAGATGCGCGGGCTTGTTGAAAATGAGGTAAAATGGTGTTGGCGTGGCGAATCCTATGTTTGTTGACCCAGCCTTTGTTTTTGTTTTCAAATTTGCAGGGTCGGCGGATGAAGGAAGGGTTCGTACGCATTGTTGGGGACGGGGATTCCAGCTTGCGCGAGGCCAGAGCCAGAATCGAGAGAGATTGTTTGGAAAAGATGGAGAGAAGGTTCAAGGTTGCAAAGGGGCTTTTGGAGATGGCCGATGAGGTATCGTCATATTTGATATTCGTAAGGATTTTCTTGTCTCAATTATGCACCTCAATTAGCTCAAGGAGGAGCTTGGAATGAAGGAAATCGAACTCGAACAGAAAGATAACGAGGTTGCACAACTGCAGGAAATGTACGATGCGAGGGAGACAGAAATTTTGTCGTTAGAGGACCAGATTCAAGTGATGACCGAAAAACAGGGCCAGGATCGGCAACTGGTTAGTTTGATTGTTTTGAATATTAGATCACATTTGCTCATCATTCACTTCTCGTTCAAGATTGAGCAACTGCAGGCGACTCGAGAAATGACCTTCTCGGAAACAGTTTTCCGTGCCGTGACCGCTGACGCTGAAACCCAAGCCGAAATCCACCAAGAGTCTGAATGTGAGCCAAGGGGTGGAAGTTATACAATCAGCGTCTGCGATGCCGTTGAAAACAAAACTGGGATCTCAATCGAAACTCAAACTGACCCTGCAGCTGCAGTCTCTGAAAAGAAGCTCTACGAAAATTCTGAAACTCAAACCGATGGTTGCTTCGACTCCAGCCAGGGTTCATCGAATCCCAGTGATCAACCGTTGTCAGACTCGCAAATCACATTGACCTGCACTAAATCGTTCGACAAGAATGAACATGAAGAAATCGAGGATGCAGAAGACAGTGAGCCAGCACTTCGCAGATCTCGCCGCATTTCTGGGACTTCATTGATCCCTGCAAGCGACAAATCAACAGAATCTGGTGAAGATTTGAAACGAAGGAGAAGGAGCATAAGAAGTAGCCAATCTTCACCGCCTGTCTCTGCATCACGAAGATCTTCAAAACGACGCGCGTTTGGATTTGCCGCGCATGAACATAACGGAAACGTGGAAAATGAGGACACTGACGGTTCCATATTGCATGACGAATCCAAAAAGTTGGATCACCCGAAAACAAAAGCTTCCACAACTGCGGATCTGAAACTGTCATTCACTGCAAAGACAATACAAAACCCTGGCCCCGTTTCAATCCCAGTAGGAACAAGTCGCCGCACGCGTGCTTTGATTGGAGCATTGCAGGCAGGAAGCCGGAAGCCTTTAGATGCGGTTGTGGGTGATGGTGGAGTGAGCGCAAGCGTATCGCTTTCGGCATCGATACAGAAGATTTCTGTTGGTGTCTCGGGAGGAGTTGGTGGATCCAATGGAAGCATATTGCAGCCTGTGAGCAGGCAACGCACGCGTGGATCTGCAAGTGTTGGAGGTGGAAAATGGGGTGGTCTTTTGCGGCTGAGTAGCAGCGGTGTTGATAAGGAGAGTGAGACGGTTAGTGACGAAACTCCAGAAATCCACATTGAGGAATCGAAAGTGGATGAGCCAGTGGAGGAAGGGAATCATAAGAAGACGCGCAAGTTGCGCACTGAAAAAGCCATGATGCCTGAGGACTCTCCGATGCCTGCTAAACGGCGACGACGGAATGTAAGGAAATGAGAATTTGTGCTCCGATATTCCGGCCGCTTTCATATCATCTCTTCCTTTTGTTAATAATAAAAAGAGTATGGGATTCGTTTTTTGTACTTGTGACAGTGTCCTGTTGGTGCGTTTTGATGCCAACGGAGGTTGGTCAAGGGGTTTATTTTTAGAAGACTGACAAAGGCACCGCAGCGCGCATAAGTTCCCATTGCGTTACAGTGTCGGCGAGACACGGCTTCGAGTCGATTTACTTGGTCTGCGACTGTTGCAAAAATATTTCAAAACGCAGTTGAATTCAGGAACAGAGACCCCCACGGCGGCGAAATATGTGAAAAAAGGTACGTACGACGGCAAAGTCCAACCACTTGTCTCCGTTGAATTTGTAAGACTCCGAATCGATGACGACTGATGATTTCGGTTTTTTTTTGGATTGATGATCGGAAGCCGAGCGTTAGTGGTATATACGATATAGTTTAGTTGAGGGAAAGTTCGCATCGGCATCCTGGTATGTACGACAGCGCAATCTTCTTGTCCATTT
The DNA here is from genome assembly GCA_025435555.1 of Chytriomyces cf. hyalinus JEL632. Taxonomy (NCBI): domain Eukaryota; kingdom Fungi; phylum Chytridiomycota; class Chytridiomycetes; order Chytridiales; family Chytriomycetaceae; genus Chytriomyces; species Chytriomyces cf. hyalinus JEL632. The sequence continues at coordinate 283,923 of JAIWWG010000039.1, read as the reverse complement.
GACGCATCATTCGACGAGAGCGGATAGATGGAACCCCATCCACATCGACCCAGACTGATAGGGTGCCACACAAAGAACGAAGAAACGGCAACCAAGGAAACAGCCACTCAACTGCCATATGGAGCCGCCTTGACAGCCTGCTCCCTGTTGTAAGCAGCCTCAAAGGCAACCTTTGCCTCCTCAACAAGATCCGCATACGCTCTGAACTCATTCTCTTCGTTTTGCTCCTTCACGTGCAGTGTGAGACTTCTCTGGCGCGAGTAGCCGTAGAACACTCCAAAGGCGAGGGCGGACCAGCGGGCGACCTGTTTGAATAGGGCCGGTAAGTGGGTGCTTTGACAGGGCGTGATGCACAGGATATGCCGTATTTGGTATCGAATGTGTTCGGACAGGACGGCGGACGGGGTGGTCGTACGTTAACTGAGGCGACGTTGAGGGCAGCCATTTTGCACTTTTTACAATGTTGCGATCATGTGTTTTTATTTACTGCTTACCTGGCAGCGAGGGTTTCAACTACAGACTGAGACGATGAATACATTCGCACTTTCTGGTCAATACTGCCGCGATGGATGCGCTTGTTGTACCCGGCTAGGTCTCAAACGAAATAAAGTTTGGTACCCTATGATTTCCATAGAAACACATGGGCAGATGGCCGAGTTGGTCTAAGGCGTCACGTTAAGGCCGTGATCTAGTAATAGGCGTGGGTTCGAATCCCACTCTGCTCATTTCTTTCATTTCGTCTTTTGTTATTTTGGCTGAGGGAACTGGATGGTGACGCCTTAATGTCTGTCCCTCTTCCCTCTGGCTGACATGCATGCGTAAGGCTTCGGTGGTCCTGTGCTACTTGACCAGCCATGATTACACCGACACCGACACATTCTTCACCACTCAATGGACGGTTTTCAGTTTTCATCTCGGATGCCCATGGACTTACTGGTGTGCTTGAAAAGAAGCAGTGTTGTTGGCGGGTGGTATTTATTTTGAAGAAACAGTCTTTGTGTTGGCTCTGCGTGGGTCCGCTGATTCGTCTCTCTGAATTTAACTTGTTATCACACATATGGTGTTGTGGCAAGAAACGACGGAAATGCTCTGTCAACTATCTGCAACAAAGAAAACGCGTGTCAGCCCTTCATTTTCTTCACATGACTTGACAGGTATCAAATGCAAAAACACGCGCGTTTAGATGTGTATATATGAGGCGTGTCAGATGGGTCAAGCAAGCGCAGGCTTGTCATGTGATCAGAATAATTCATCTAACCGAGGCTGCAGTATGATGGAACGTTATTTCATGCCCTCGAACTCACAAAGCAGTGCTTTGCTGCCCAATACGCCCCAAAATCGGCATGACGGGATTGTTCGAAAGTGCACCAGTGATACCAGTCAACAACTCTATTCTGCTCACTGGTTCCAAGAGATTAAGGCGCGTGTTCCTGCGTCTGTATATTTGTATTTTGCTGGTTGTGTTTAAAGCCAAGTAATCCAATCAGTCTCAAGTACATGGCGTGCCAAGACACGCTGTCAGAGCTTTTACAGGGAGACAGTCAATTAAATCCGAGATGCGAGCTTGTAAATAACCTTCATGCTATTCATATCTGTTGTCCAGCATGTCATACTGTTAAGTTGAAGCACTTTTGCAAAAGTCAACGAGTAGATGTTGTAAACCTCTATTATAGATTTAGTTTTGAGTCGCCGTGTTACGTAATCAACAGGATTACGTCACGACTCCACTCTTCAAGCTTCTCTGTAAATCTTATTAATAAATCAATTTTAATTGCGAATCCCGGGATTGACTTAACAACCAAGCAACTTCGATCTCTTGTCTCCATTCCTATTTAAGCTCACGTCTTTTAGTTGAATAAAGACCAGTTAATCCATAATCTCCTCTTCCTCTCCACCTTGCAGAACAAACCTGAAAATCCTTCCTCATTGATCAAGAGCCACTCGGAACCTAATGACTAATTCCATACCACTTTACACGGACAGATGGCCGAGTTGGTCTAAGGCGCCACACTCAAGTTGTGGTCTAGTAATAGGCGTGGGTTCGAATCCCACTCTGTTCACCCATTTTTTCTCCTTCACCCTTTTGGTTTTTTACTGAAGCCCCTGCCTGCGCCATGCATGGTATCCTGCTTGCCAGATGTATTGGCCTGTGACGAAGAAGTTTATATCGTTCGACAGACGGTACCTCGGTTTTCCATTCAAGTTTTTATTTTGAGAGAAACGGGTCATCATCAACTTGGTGGGGGCAACAAGAAAAAAACAAAAAGAAAAAAGAGGTTGGGGGCTCTGTTTTGTGCTTCTCCTTCCATCAACCCATTGGAGAAAATTCAAATGGTCTCATGATGCGGCAGTGCATGCTCTGTTGCATGCGGGCTGGTGTGGGAAATATCATTTTGAATGAGTAACGATGGGAAATGCAAAAATAGCGACAAAAAAAGTCAAGAAGTGGTCAATATACCCGTATTGTATGAGGTCTTGTTCCATCCTTCAATTTCCCAAGCCTTTTCTCTCATTTCTTTACGCACGGCGAGGTTCCTAAAGCAAGTGTGTGTTGGTTGAGTGGGTTTGTTTGTTCTGAAGTGAATCGCAAGAAAGTTCTGGGGCATGGAACGATAAAACTCAACGGATACTGCCACATGTGATGCACGACATGAAGATCTCCAATTTGAGAGAACCAAGCTCCAACGGGTTTGATAAACTTTTTACGCGCGTGAATTCCTTTTTGCCTGATAAAACAGAGAGTTCAAAAAAAACCAGAACTCTCATTTCAAAAGCAGTGGGAAGGAGGGGATCACCACTCATTCTTCCACTCAAGCAGCCTTCCCGGCTTCAAATTGTACGTTCTCAATTCGTAAATTCCGCCCACTTTTTGCAACTCGCTCGTGTACCAGAAATCAAATTCGAGCATCATTTGGTTCTCGCGCGATGTGACCATTTTACGGAGATTTTTGAGAAAGATTTGGTGTGATGGGTCTTGAGCGCGGAGGGCCATGCTTTCGTCGTATCCGGGGTAGTGGTCGTATTTCCAGATGTGAACTTGATGGGATTGTTTAGAAAAAGTCCGATGGAAGGGAAAATCATGTTCTTTTGCTCACCAACTTGATCCACTTTGCCAATTTCAGTGGACCAGCTTCCAAAAAGTTTCATTTTGTACTCTGGGTTGTTTGAAAGACGCGGAAAATAGTCTGCACTGAGAAGCGCCAGGTGTTGGCGCGGGTCAGTTTGTGGGTTCCAGTTAAAAACAGGCTCGCGACTTACACGAGCGCCTGGTAATCATCGTATGCTTCGGGCTTCACGTTGTGAACTGAGAACACGAGTTTCAGAGAAACCCTCCCCTCGTGAATGTTACGTAAAAAAACAAATAAGTTTTACCCAGAAGTTCGTGCACGTATTTTCCCCTTGCAGCGGCCTTTGACTGCGATCCATCGAAATACGCAAGTTCGAGTTCCTCTTCGGCCGAGTGTCCGTGCAGAAGTGATCCAAGGATGGATTTCTTTGGTGGCGGTGCTGGGGCGGACGAGAACTGTTGGGAACAGCGTGAGCAGGCGTCAGAGGATCGATGCTGGCAGTTATGACAGGGATCGCAAACCGCGCGCGTTGCCAATCTAGTTGAGAGGGTGTCTCTGGCTGTGCGAAGGAGTCCAAGTCTCATTTTCTTGGGTGATTTATTTTGAGGCGAGCATTTTTTGGATGCAGTTCCCACACCCCCTCACGCGTACAGTCCCACGGTTGCTTGTTTTTTTGTTCACTGCTGTGAGGTTGGGGAATTGATTTCAAGCTTTGGTCAAACTCTTGTAGCTTCTTTTTCTGGAACATTTGCCGGAAACTCGGGAACTGTGACGCAAACACACAACTGCCGTGCCTGCAATGCTGCTATTCAACACGCTCTCTGCACTGTACCTCGTCATCAGTAGTGCCATTGCAGGGCGTCTGATGCCGAGCCCCTCATCGGTCGCTGTGTTCCACCAGGCCGAACTTGCGTACCAGCAGCTTGATACTACAACTCCAAGCATGTCGGACCCGCATGAACGATGCTAACCACAAGCTTGACCTTCAGCAAACAAATGAATCACGAATAAAAACTCACATCAAAAAATGCATCGTTTCCTGTCTCTCAACCGGCCGACTGCACAGCGGCACCGTCTCTTCTCAACACAAAGTGCCGCCATCACGATCGCTGACAGCGCTGCCAAGGTAAGACAGAGCGACTCTTGCCGTCAAAAGGGGACCTCTTCGCTGAACACACATTCCGCTGTCACACTCTGGACGAACCCAAACAGCGCATCAACTTTATCAATTCAAAGAACGCAGACAAAATGGCGTTTCGGATAAGTGTCGACAGCGGTGGCTGTCATGGATACCAGTACGTCATGGGTCTGACCAAGGAGATTGATGGGGAAGAAGACATGTGAGTATCCCGCACGTCTATATGCATTCATGTCTCTCGGTCTCTCTCTCGTCTGAGTTTCGTTTTATTATTTCTCAGTATCTTTGAAAAGGACGGCGCCAGAGTCGTAGTGGATAAAATATCGCTGGATATGTGCCAAGGATCGCAGCTGGAGTTTGTCGAAGAACTGATTGGCTCATCGTTCCAAGTGACGGGGAACCCAAAGGCAGAGAGCAGCTGCGGATGCAAGATCTCGTTCAATGTGACTTAGGAAATAAAAAACAATGGAGTCTGCTGTGTATGGATTTGGGTCCAACTCCTTCTGGCAGCTTGGCAACGGAACCACGCAAGACGCGCACTCCATCAGCGAGAGCATTATACTAAATCCCGGGCACCATACTTATCAGTATGACTCGGTCAAGACAGTCGCTTGTGGCGCAAACCACTCCCTCCTCCTCACACAAAACGGAATCTTGTACGGCGCTGGATCCAATTCGTATGGGCAGGGATGCTTGTCCGAGTCGTTTAAAAGGCTTGCATTATCGGATGACGCTGTGTTTGAAACCATTGCATGCGGATGGAACAACTCATTTGCAATCGACAGCAGCGGCGCTATTTGGGCGTTCGGAACCAACTCGCACGGACAGCTGGGGCGTGATCAACGATCAGGCAGTGAAGCGAGAGTTGTGCAGCTTGATAACCAAACAAGACCCGTCAAGATTGCGCTTGGACAACGTCACTCGCTTGTGCTGTTTGAGGATGGACAAGTGTGGGGTTGGGGCGAAACTAAAATGGGTGCTCTTGGAAGCGCGCAAGGGAAATCGATTGCACTGCCGTCCAGACTGGTTCTTCGTGACGGCACAGAAAGTTTTAAGGACATTGCCGCGGGCCAGTACCATTCAGTTGTTGTCACAAAGCAAAAATCCGTCGTTACTCTCGGAAGCAGGAAACGGAACCGATTCGGACAGCTTGGATACTCCGAACCTGAAGGCGACCATTCCACAGAACCTGCTTCAGATTCGATCGAACACGATGTCCAATTGCCTACATCCCATTGCAGCATTGTTCCTACCTACGTATTTAGCGGGTGGTCGCATTGCGCCGTTGTATTCAACAACGGAGACTGCGTCATGTGGGGTCGCGCAGATTTGGGCCAAATTCCATGCAAAATTGACCCAGTTCCTGCGTTCCTACCACCGGTACTTGTACCAGCTCTACGCAAGTGCAAGGAACTATGCTTGGGAAGTGAGAGTGGGATGGCAAATTTGAGCGACGGGAGGGTTTGTTGTTGGGGTTGGAATGAGCATGGAAACTGTGGCAACGGGAGTGCGTCGCGCGTTTTCAATGGACTTGGTGACACTGTTTCCAAGAGTGTGGCTGTAGTGGGAACGGAGAATCGAAAGGTTGAAACGATAGCATGTGGGTTTGGGCATGGGTTCGTGGTGATGCGAGTGGAAGTGGATTTGGTCACTGGAACGCGCTCGCGCGGTAACGTCTGAACTTCAAGGCGGAAATATATAAGATAACTGCCACTTCAAAAACGCCCCGCAAGTCAGAAGAAATCGGCGGGGAGTACGCCGAGTTTAATAAATAAATCGCAAAAATTGGCCTGTCAAGTTCAGGATTCGGTCAGACTGTTGGAGAAGTGCGTTGACAGGTCAACTGGTTGTATGGAATGCGCAATCGCTTTCGAGTTCAGGCAATAGAAGGCTGCAGCAATTTGGAATTTGTGTTGATTCATCTCATGCGGGGCGTGTTTGACGGCAAGTACTTCAAACACAGCAGTAGACTCAAAAATGTTGCTAAAAGTGTCTGAAAAAGCCTCGAAACGGAGGAAAAATAGCGCGCGCAATCGCTTCTGTATCTTGTTCCCCAACATTTTTGGCACTTGACTCCACATGAGTATCAGCGCCATTTGCTTTGGCGGAGCGTCGTAGCGGGAGCGGAACGCCTACCGGTTCCTCCGGCCGGCATATTTCATTTGCCAGTAGCTTTTGGGCAATAGAGCGCGCGATTCTCGTCGGGTATGTCTGAACTTGGGTCTGCCCAGTCGGAAGTGCCAAGCCCGGCAGTGCGTCAGATGAACAAAACAGGGGCGCGTCTTGTATTCGCTAATACCGTTTTTAAAAAGTCATTGCGGGTCGGTTTTGTTGCTGCTTTAATTCATTCTGAAGTGCTGTTGTTATTCATAATGAATAACCATTTTTTTTTACCATAAAAGAAGGCAACTTGGATCGTGTCATTCCCACTCATTCTGCATCCATTACACTCTTACAATAATGTTCTCATCCGCTGCAATCACTGTGCTCGCTGCATTCATCCAGACTGCCTGGTCGCACGCTATCCTGGTCTCGCCCACTGCTCGTGACGGAATGGCTGTTGATGTTGGCATCAAATACGTTGGCAACATTACAAACTACATCCCAGACCCAAACTTTCCACCCTGCGCCAACTTCCCACAAGGCCCCGTTGTTCAGACGTGAGTGTTGACCAAACCAATTCATGCGTCCATAAAAATTTCATAAAAAATTTCTAAAATTTTAATTCTTTTTCGATACCAGATTCGCGGCCGGTTCTTCAATCCCCGTCACTTGGAGCAACACAATTCCGCACGACAGCCCGCCCGGCGTGACTCTCGGACTGCAGCTTGACCCGGCCAACAACGGACCCTTCACTACTCTCGCACAAGGCGTGGACGACACGCTGCAGGCGTACAGTGCACAGTTGCCAGCGGGCGCCACGTCGAACGCAGCAGTGTTGTTTTGGATGTGGCAGAGCATGTCGGATGGAGGGTTTTATGTTGGTTGCTCGGATATTGCTATTACCGCGAATGGAGCCAACCTTGCGCCACCGACTGTTGCGGTGCAACAAGTGACTGGACAACAATCGGCCGTTCAACAGGCGGCGGCTGCAGCAGTGCCAGTTGCCGTAGCTGCAGCACCGGCACCAGCACCGGCAGCACCAGCACCTGCACCGGCAGCACCTGCAGCGCCGGCAGCCAAAGCCGCCAAGGCCAAGAAGAGCAAAAAGAACAAGAAACAAGCCAAACAAACCAAGCAGAACTTTGCCCAACAACTTCAGCAGTTTGCACCAGCAGCAGGACAGCGTTAAATCCCTTCGTACATCTTGACGGAAAAAACAGAAAACTCCACCTTCTTGATAATGATATCCTTGACTTAATTCATATTGTTTAATTGTGATTCTTTGTAATGTGAAATACATTGAACTTTTTGCATGATGGATTTGCGTCAGCTGCTTCGAGTAATCCAGGTGGTATCTCATTGGATTCGCTGTCCAGCACATCCAAGTCAGCGTTGACTCGACGCCCGCGTCTGTCCAGGTACTCCCGCGTGACTGTGAAGCCTCCCTTCTCCAGCAGTGCTTCAGCAAACTCATCAGCATACGGTCTGTCTGGGTCAACAACCAGTGCAACTCCTTCATCCGCAAGGTACCGGCCCAGCATATTCACAAGTGCCTTAACCGCACGTTGCATGTACAACACATCCGATGCAATAATGAGCGGAAATGGCGAGTTTGATAAAACTGCATCGTTGTCCGTGTCATACCAGTTCAAATGCACAGCCGTGACTCTGCCGCTGCATCCATTGACTGCAATACTCTCCTCCGCAGCAGCGAGACAATCCCAGCTCGTGTCCGACAGCACAACGTGGGCATCGGGGAACACATGTGCCGCATACAGCCCTGCAACCGCCCTCCCACAACCGAGTTCGAGGATGGATGCAGGATGCAGAGTCGGCGCGAGGGTATCAAGGATGTGTGCGAGCACGATGGATGAGTTCCAAACTTGGTCCCATATGGGGGGCGTTGGCTTGTTCGAAGGTGAAAAAGCTAGTGTGACTTGGCGCAGTGTGATTTGATGCATATTTTACAGTTGTTAAATATTTAAGGCACAGGCTCGGGTGATGACTGAAAAAAGGAACGCGCGGCAGTAATAATACAATGCATCTGTGTGGGGTACGCAGTGTTGTGTGTTTTCAATCCTTTGTGGTGGGGGTGTTTGCAGAGAGTGTTGAGGGCATGCACGGCATTGAATATTACTAATCTGAATCAGAATCAGAATCATCCGACCCGTATCCACTGACTAACCCCAGCGGTGTTGCAGCAGTAGTACTGCTTTTCGGTGCACCAGGACTTTTCGCAGGATTGGTTTCAGCAACCTTTACTTTTTTGGCCGCTGCAGCATCCCCCTTTTTTACATCGTCTTTTGATTCAACCGCTTCAGCCTCCGATAACTTCCGATCCCCCTCTGACCTCTTCCGACTTGTCACAACAACTCCATCCAACCCCCGCACAACCTTCTTTCTTTTCGCACCAGGCTGACTCGAAAACGACGCACTAAACGCGGCAATCGATTTCGCACGTTCCGAAAGCGCACCGTCCTCTGCTTTCAACGTGGCATCGCTAGCACCTTGGTCATCCTGGTTTCGAAACTTTTCGAGCTCGGATTTCACGGCGCGCGTATGTTCCGCTTGGGTTTCGCGTTTTAAGCGTTGTTGGCCAGAGAGAAAGTTGATTTCATCTGGATCTAGTTTTTTGATGAGGTTGGCTGCGTTTTTGGTTTTGTTTTGGGTGAATGTGAATGCATGGGAAAACAAATGAAAATAAAAAATAAATAAATAAATTAAAAGGATGCTCGGGCATATGTTCAAACACAACTCACCTAATCGAGTCTTGTCCGCAAACTCCTCCTCCTTTTAAGTTTGTTGGTCTGCAATCGCTCATACAGTGTTCGATTGTCCTACGGGAGGTATACATCGGGTGCTGGGATAGCAGTATCTGGGTTGTTTGGGTCCACGATTTCCTGTTCGCCTTGCACGGCGCCTTTGGATACGAATCGGTTCATGTGCTTTTGGGTTTATGGTAAAGTTAAAATATTTTTCGTAAAATGTGGGAAACTGTGTTCAACAAGGCGTTGATCGCCGCGTTCTTTTGCCACATTGCCACAAACAATCGACATGCCACAACAAGTTATACATGTCATTAAGGAGCTTTTATTTGTAACTGTAAAACAATGATGACTATTTGATAATCATGATCTGACCATGGGATCAATGATGCGTGCGAATGTGTTGCTTCAGACTTGCTTCGGACTTGTACAGTCCGCCACATGCTTTGCATACGAGTTTAGGCGCGTGGGTTCTCTTGTACTCCTCCCTCTCCTCCTTGGACATGTGCGTCAGTTTGTGAGCATTGAGAGAGCAGGCCTGCGTTCCCGCATAGCTACAGCCAGGATGGATGCAGATATATGGCTTCTCTTTTGAATGTGACCGGGAATGTACTTTCAGACGGTTGTTTGTGGTATATGCCTTCCCGCATCCGTCTTCTAGGCAAGGGAAGCGTTTCTCGCCCGTGTGAGAGATGATGTGTTGCTTGAAAGAGGCGCTGCTTTTCAAGCTGCTAGTGCAGCCGTCGAAAGGGCATGGATAGCGACCTGGTGATGCATTGTTCAGGATTTGGATGCTTTTTCTTGATGGATTTGGAACTGAGTTGAACACGAATGGCAAAGAATTGCTGGCAGTTCGACCCCAGGAGGTGGCGCTGGACATTGAGAGAGGCGAGGAGGCACAGTGGCTGGTGGCTGGACTTGAAGGCTCATCGGCGGTGGGGGACTGCACCATGTCCATGGACCACAGGGACGTAGCGATCATGCCATCCATCACTTCGAACGTCTCTGCTCCGGCGTGGTGGACAATGGGATCGAGCACGATACTCTCTGCCATGGAAGGCAATCCTTGCAGCATTGGCATCCCAATGTCCAATGGGAAGAGCAGGTTTGGTCGCTGAGACGCGAACATTTGCGCCGTGGCATCCTCAGCAGGCAGCATCATGGAAGCCCCCATGCCCATCGAATAGTCTGGTATGAATGGTGGCTGAAACGCGGCCATCGGATTCATAACGGGGATCATGGGATCATTGATGAAGGAGATGTCTGGCATGGCTGCAAAGTCGAGCTGTTGCATGGCTTGGAAAGTTGGATCAAGCTCAGTTGGATACTGGGCAGCCATTGCGTTGGATGGCGCGTGAGAAAGCTGGTCAGATAGTTCGATGGCACGCGAATGGTTGAGGTTGAGGGCCTGGCAAGCGAGCTGGTCAAGCATTGCGTTGAAGGACTTGAAAGGAAGCTGGCCAGACATTGGTTTGGTTTGCTGTTTGGGATGAAGTTTGGATGAGACTTTTCCACCAAAATTGACCCCTATTTATGTTGTTTGGCGCCGTCAAAAAAACAAGCTGACATGGTTAAAATTGTCAGAAAGTGTAGTAAAAAGTTGCTCCAAGCTTCGTCAATCCACCCTGAGACTTGAACTCTGAACCAGGTTGCGGAATTTGAACTTTTCTCAAACCCACCGCCCAGTCTTCAGTAAAATAAACACCGTGAAATAAGAACAACATGGAAGCGAGGTCGAGCAATCTATATGCAGGACTCCCTAAAACCAAACAAGTAACAAAGACTGAGCACCTCTTCGGTCTGATAAAAGCGTTTCTCTACGACTCCCTGCTCGCCTTGCGCAGGGCCCTTGGAGAAAATCGGTTCATGTGTGAACGTGGTTCGGTATTCAAGTAAAGTTTAAATATGTTCAATTGTTACACAACAATAACCTGCATCCGTGGCAGTCACTGAAAGTGCAAGCCAGCAGAATCTCATTGCGCGAAAACGGTCAGAGTCGCACGTGTTTGAAACGAATTCAAACTCGCGGAATTTGGAGTCGTGAGCAAGTTGGAAATATATGCCATGACTGGATCATTTATTGTAACTCTGCTGAATCGATGATAACTGATCATGGCACCAATGCTGCGCGCGACTGGCGTCGGTCTTGTACAGCCCGCCGCATGCATTGCATACGAGTTTAGGCGCGTGGGTTCTCTTGTGCTCCTCCCTCTCCTCCTTGGACATGTGCGCCAATTTGTGAGCATTGAGAAAGCAGGCCTGCGTTCCCGCATAGCTACAGCCAGGATGGATACAGATGTATGGCGTCGTTTGGTTTGAGTGGCGGCGGGTATGTACTTTCAGACGGTTTGTTGTGGTGCATGCCTTCCCGCATCTGGGTTCTTGGCAAGGGAAGCGTTTCTCACCCGCGTGGATGATGGTGTGTTGTCTGAGAGTGCCGCGGGTTTTCAAGATGCTTACACAGCCGATGAAAGGGCATGGATAGAGACGTTGTGGTGCACATTGTTCATTATTTGGGTTCTTTTTTCTTGATGGATTTTGAATTGGGTTGAACACGAATGGCAAAGGATTGCTGGCAGTTGGACTCCATGTGGTGGCACTGGACAGAGAGAAAGGCGAGGAGGCGCAGACAGAGGAGGTGCTCGTTCTTCTTTACTGTTTTAGGTTTTGGGCGTCCCACGTACTGATCGATCGACCTCGCTTCGTTGGTGGGCCGATGTGTGAGTTCAGAGTCTTTTCCCCTTTTCACGGCGATCATATAGCAAATATTGCCAGTTCAGCGAAGTTCAGAGAAGTTCAAAAGGAGATGAACCTGAAGCAAGACACAAACGAGCAAAGTTTGAGATTTTCTTTTTAATCAAACTGCCAAAATTTCTTGACTATCCAAACAATGCAAACAGCGGCGAAGAAAGTTTCATTCAAACTCCAAACTCGTCCAACCCAACCTTCTTCTTCAACAGTGTCTGACCAGATTCCTTCTGAGTCCTTAAACGCAGTGCTTGACCAGGTCACTCACCAGTCGACCAACGCCACGACAAGCATGGAAATGTCTGACCAGCTTTCTCACGCACCATCCATACCCAGTTCGCAGTCAGTAGTGATCCAACACTCGATATCATGCACCTGCTCCAACCTCTCTATCCCAGTGCCTTCTTTGCGGCCATGCCAGGCATCTCCTCCATCAATACCCGCCATGGCCCCTGTTGTGACTCCAATGACAGCGTTTCTGCGCGGGAGTATGCAGTCTTTTTGTTTGCACTTTACACGAGCAGTCCCCGCGGTGAGCAAAATGGTTTGTGATGCGCGGTCGTCAAAATGTTACCTTTGGTGGCAGAGACATTGGGACCATGTGAATAAAGCAGAGTTTCATTGAGGATGGGGATCATGCGAAGCTCGGGCGACGGCGAGTCATGGAGAGAGAATCTTGCGCAGGCGAAAGCGCGGCCCAAATGTGTGACAAGAGGGCATGGGGTGTGTTGCATGTGACAGCGATCGGATCGGGAAAAGTAACGGGCACAGCGGGCCGACACTGAAAGAGGCAACGAGAAAGAGGGATGGCCAATCTAAGAGGGGTCCAATGCGTGTGTTGGGCTTAGTGGACTGCGATGGGATACAACTGTCGCCGTTGCTCACACTGAACGGGTCGACTTGGGTGCTGCCCACTCTCGCAATGTGATCAGACGCTTCTATTGGATTCGTAGTTTCTTCAAATTCTGCGTGTGTCTTTCTCTCAACACGGCGATTTCTTAGTAACAGTAAGGGTGAGGCGATCCAAATTTGCTGGTTCAAATAGGGTTCAACTTCTAACAATTTTGACAGAAATTGTCAGCTCGTTTGACGCCTCCAAAGCGCGTAAATAGCGGTCACTTTGGAGTAAATTATCTCATTCAAATTTCATCCCAAAAACCAAACCAATGTCTGGCCAGATTCCTTCCGAGTCCTTCAACGCGATGCTTGACCAGCTCGCCTACCAGTCCCTCCAGTCTCTCCAGTCTCTCAACCTTATGCGTGCCATGCAACTGTCTGGCACACCATCCAACGTACTGAATACCCAGTTCCCAGTCGGCATCGAGCCAATGCTCCAAATCATGCAACAGCTCCCCTTTGCATCCATGCCAGACATCCCATTCATCAATGATCCCATGGTCCCCGTTATGAATCCAATGACCGCGTTTCAGCCACCGTTTATGCAAGATATTTCAATGGGCATGGGGGTTGGTATGATGCCGCCCACTGTGGATGTCATGCCGCAAATGTTTGCGTCCCGTCCCAACCACCAAACCCGCTCTTCCCACTGGACCTTGGAATTCCCATGCTGCAACAATTCTCTTCCGCAACGGATAGCGTCGGGGTGAATTCCATGGTCGACGCCGGAACAGGCACATTCGAAGAGACGCCGGACATTGTTGCTCAGGTTCTGTTGTCCCTGGACATGGTCAACTCTCCCACCGCTGATGAGCCTCCAAGTCCCACAACCAGCCACTGCGCCTCCTCGCCTCTCTCAATGTCCAGTGCCACCTCCTGGAGTCCAACTGCCAGCAATCCTTTGCCATTCGTGTTCAACCCAATCCAAAATCCAAAAAAAAGAACCCAAATCGTGAACAGTGCACGAGGTCGCCATCCATGCCTTGTCATCGGCTGCACTAGCATCTTGAAAAGCAGCGGCGCTCTCAAACAACACGCCATCACTCACTCGGGCGAGAGACCCTTCCTTTGCCAAGAACCCGGATGCGGGAAAGCATACACCACAAACAACCGTCGCAAGGTACATGCCCTTGGGCACTTGAACCAGAGGCCATACATCTGTATCCACCCTGGCTGTAGCTATGCAGCCACGCAGGCCTGTTCTCTCAACACCCACAAAGTGACGCACATGTCCAAGGAGGAGAGGGAGGAGCACAACAGAACCCACGCGCCTAAATTTGGTTGCAATGCATGCGGCAAGCGGTTCAAGACCGAAGCATGGCTGGAGAAACATTTTTGCATCCAGCATTGATCCCCGCGATCAGCCATCATCAAAATAGTCATCATCCATTTAGCAGAGTTAGAATAAAAGATCCATTATGGCATCTACATATGTAAACATTGATTGTAACATATTTAACGCGGCCAAGACCAGACACTGTCTCATCGCGTGTTGTTGAACACAAACTAGGCTCGAATATAGCGCACAAGTAAAGCAAATGGACTGAACATAAACGACAAACTGATTCAGTCAAAGAAACCACTGGTTGCGCTGGTGCTTCTCAGCATCCACATCAACATTCTGCAGACACCCTCGCTGTTACTTTAGCTATGTGCACGGGGCCTGAATCAGCTGGGGCTCCGCGCCACGACCCTTCAACGCGCCTTTGTCTGGTACAACCGCATCACCCAAGCCCTCTTCTGCTCAGCGCTTGTCCTAGTTCTCTCGCATAAACACGCAGCCGAGATTGAGATTATCGAATCGGCCAATGATACTTCTCGCAGCCTCGCGACCCGTTCGCTGATTATCGCAAACCATCAGACCCTGCTTGACTGGATGTTTGTCTGGATTGCTGCTTGGCGTATGGGCAGACACGGGGATTTGCGTATTGTGCTCAAGGACTCGTTGCAGCGGATTCCAGTCTTTGGTGACTTTTTAACCGTTTTATCGAGAGTGAGTCATTGTGACTCATTTACAATTGTGTGTGTGTGTGTGTATTCATTCTTGCGTGCAAAAACCATATTCTCACGATAGGATGGGGCATGCATTTCTTTAGCTTCATTTTTGTAGCGCGAAACTGGGCCAAGGACGAAAAAATACTCACGGATCGATGCACGCATCTGTGACATGCAAGCACATCTCGCGGCGGGTACTGTCTTGTCTTGTTTCCTGAAGGAACCATCATCAGCCCAGACACGCTTGCCAAATCGCACGCGTTTTCGGAGAAGCGTGGGGATGTGTATCGGTGTGCGCGATTGCTTGTGCCGCGGTATAAAGCGTTGTGGGTGTGTCTGAAGCAGTTGTGTTTGGGTTTGGATGGTGGAAAGCAGGTTGAATCGTTAGAGAGGGTTAAACAGCACCGGTTGCAGTCGCTGCTGGATATGACGATTGCGTATGAACCTGCAATCAATGTCAAGGATGGAATGTTTCCTGAGAAAGTGTTTAGCCCGCGAAGCCTGTTTCTGCCAGACTGGAGTGCTGCAAAGAATCCGCAAAACTGGAAGATTCCTCCGCAACGAGTTCAGATAATGTTCGAAGCAATTGATGAAAGCGAATGGGCCGCGTTTCTGGTGAATGGCTGAGAATGCGGTGGCGAAAGAAAGAAGATGAGCTTAAATCGTTGCTAGAATCGCAACAGTTGATGAAGGAAGGGCAGAAAACAAAGAGAACCGTCTTCAAGATTTGATCCAGTCTATGGGACATTGTGAGTCTGACTTTGGCGGTGGTATCAGCATGGGCGTTTTTCTGGATGGCGTACACCTTTGTTATGTTGTTTCTAAATACATAGATTCCCATGAGCAGCTCTATGAGTCCCTCGGTCTCAACCGACATTTATTGTTTATACAGTACCAAAAAAAAAGGCAACGTTCAAGAAGCAAACTCAAACGCCTCCAAACTGCCCACATCCCCTCTCCACATGGACGCCACAATCGTTGGCTCATTTGGATTCCAAGCCACATCTCTCGCACAAGACTCCTCAGCCCGCCGCTGTTGCCTCAACAGCCGCATCAAAAAGTTTCGTTCCGATGATCCTTCCCCTGCCCGTGTGAGCAACATGCGCAGCTGTAGTTCCGCGTCACTTGCTTCTTCACTCGAGTTTGATGTTGATTTACTTTTGAGGACTTTTAGGGGTGGACCTCCGGATGGATGGGCGACTGGATCGTAGATGTAGACGCTGCCGTCGCTGGAGCCTGTGTACAGGTATCGATTCGATGTGGATGTGGGTGAAAAGTGGCAGCGGATGAGAGTTCGTAACACTGAATGGCCAGTGAATGTTGCAACGGACACGTCGAAGGGATGTTTTCGAGCCCCTGCTCGGCGAGGATATGACTGCCACCTTTGAAATTTTTTTGAAGACGTCATGTTAGCATATCGAAGGTGACGCGTTAAGTATGCGAACAGTGAATATTATACCGGTAGTCAAAGTTGGTCCCCAAATCCACGGCGCACGCTTCTCGACTTTTGACAGTTCCATACTCTAGCATTTTGCGCAGGTCCCAGACTTTCATAGTTTGGTCTTTTCCGTTCGACACTGCAGTGCGTCCGTCCCGATCTTTTGTTGTGATGAACGTGATTCCTTCAGTGTGGCCAGTCAGAACGCCGGCTTGATTTCAAAACTAGAGTTAGGCGATGTAAAATAGCAAGATTTACAGATAAACATACCCGGCTTTCCTGCTGGTAAAGAAGACCGCCGGTCCCATACTTTAATAATGCTGGATTCGAGAGTCGTTTAGATGACGCGTTTTATACATCCCCGCACAGCACGACAAACCTATCATCGGAGCCGCTGATGAGCATGTTGGATGAGAGGTCAGCAAACGTGACTGCATTCACGTCATCGGCATGGCCTTGCACTCTTTTTGACAAAAAAACATGTTCAGAACGCGCCCTTTTGTGTCAACCGAAAACAAAACAACTCCACTGATGAATCACTTGTCTCGTTTCAATATCATACACAAAGATTAACCCGTCACTGCATCCAGCCACAACCTCCCTCCCATCGTCACTCAGCCTTACAGACCAGACACCAAAATCACCTCCCAAGCTCAACGGAATGTGGTCACTCATACCGGTGGCGTCTCTCATGCCCGAGTCTACGAAATGCGATAGATTCACTAGGTATACAGTGCCATGAATGCTCGCGTAAATGAGAGTTCGTGAATCGCGGGCAAGGTCGCAGTCGGTGATGGTCCAGCGTCCAGGAGCAGCGTCGATGGTTGCGGCGCTACGGAATCCGCGAGTCGTGTCCATGATGTGCAGCTTGAAATCCTGCGTGGCGCAGTACAGCATTGATCCGTCGTGGCTGAACTGGGCTGCAATGATACATCAGTCACATACGAATGATGACTGATCACGATGACTAATCAGATCAAGAGCAATTCACCGCAGTACGGCTTCGCATCCGTCGTGAGCACAGTCTGTCCATGTCCGCTTGGTACGAGCCGAGACATGATCCGCCGCTTGTCAAGAACGCCTCCACGAGCAACACCCCACAACTGACGGATGAGCAATTGGTCTGGCTTCTCTGAGTCCAACTGGTCCGATGAAACAGAGCTCGCATACCCTTCATGCGTATTGTGGTGCGAGATCTGGCTTTCGTCCTCTTCTTCATCGCTGCTCTGTTCGATGGCACCACCAAGGCAGCAGACCAGACTGCATCCGAGTCTTCAGTTGAGTTGCTGGATTCGCTGCTCGCGTCTTGCCAGTTGCTGTCACTGTCCTCGGTGTCGGATTCGTTCATGGTTGTTGGGGCGGGGGGGGGGTTTCGATTTCAAATGTTGCAGATCCTGGATCCTTTGGAGATACTTGCTCTAATTAACCACTGTTTTTTATTTGACGTGGGCCATTTTCAAAGACATTTTTGATCTTGGGCCGTTCCTGTGGCGGCTCTTCCTTGCTTTTTTTTTTTGGAGGTGCTCGGAACTGGGAAGCGCTTTTTTTTCCGATTGCCTCCGTCAGACCAACGCGTAAAACAAACTACCAAAGTCCTAAACGGCATTCGCCGTCATCTAATTCTTTTGCATGGCGTTGTCCGGGATGCATGTGGAGGGTGTAGAGAGGGGCGACTGAAGTGATTGAAAGTGTCGTCGAACTCGCTTGCCGTGCGCGAACCTGTGAAGGTTTGGCGGCTTTGGACTCTTCATGGCCCCATGTCGCAATTAACTATGCTGGGCATGAGGTTGCTTCCAACAACTCAACACGTGGAGGCAGTGCGACCGTTAATAAAAAAAAGTTGCCGCCAAAAGAGTTTCGAAAGTGTGAGGTTGCGATAAAACAATGGCTATTGCATGAAACTAATGCAAGAACCAGCTCTTGCGTGCGAGTTTGGCCACTCGGAGGGTCGTGCAGCCTGGGTTTTTGGGTGCCTACCAAGAAAGAGACTCAGGATCTTGGGATGCCTTTTCCGACAGATTTTCTGTTTGCCACATTTTTGAAACATTCGCAAAAATGGACTTCTTGTTCTGTGAACCCTCCGCCAACGCACCTACAGTCACTTACGACATGGCCCTCTATCAACTGGCTGTCTTTTACGGGACTCCTGACATTGCAAGTATCTTGAATGAGCTTGCATCAGTGACCAGAGAGCAGAGACTGCTTGGAGTCAGTTTCGGAGTCAGAACAAGCTTGGATTCCTCGTTGGCATACTTACTCACGCGCCAGATCAAACTATGAGAGATGAGTATGCCGCAAAGTTTTATTACACCTTTGGGTCCGAGCGGCTCCCTGCTGCGGATACGCAGGAAGAGACGGACTGCCTCAACCTCTTGTACGCCTGCTTCATGGAACCGATCAAGCGGCATGGCAGCAGCAGTAGAGACTCTGATGCCAGTTCTTACGCATCTTCTCCATCAACGCCTGGTGGATCGATCCTCCGTTGCGTTAGACCAGGCATATTCCAGCCTCAAATCAGCAGTTAAGGCAAGAGACCAAATGTGCCTTTTCTGCTGGCGACATCTTGCTCCTCAAGCAGCTCCTCTGTTTGCACAGACATCCTCAGACGCTGTCAAGGACATTAATGACAAGCACCTGACGAATGCTGGCCTACATTCCGCGTATCAAGTCCAAAACGGTGTCTTGCTGTGCGCTAATTGCCACGGAGCGTTTGGTGACCTCCAGCAGTATATTGATGTTGTGGATGGTTGCCCCGATTGCCAAGGTTGTGAACTTGACGAATGATCCGCTTGACGGAAATTATCTGGCGTCAGAATTACAAACAGTTGTTAGAAGGAAGCTTCGGGCACACGGCTGGGTGCTAGGAGCGGGAGGAGAAAGTGAGTGAGGTTCCAGAAAGGAACCGAGATCGATTTGAGAGAGAAAAGATTGTATTTATTATTGAGACACATTTCGAGTTCACGTGCCCGGAATCACTTCTCAACAACAGTATGCTGTTTATGCTGACAAAAGAGCGGTGGATGCACACAATGAGCTTCCAGTGTATTTTGCTGACGATGACACAAGCACGCATCCCAACCACGCTGCCCTTGCATTTCATAAGGCAGCGTGTTTGATCTGGAAGATGGCTGGAGCTGGTGAAGTTTATGAGGAAGATGACTTGGACAACGTGAATTTAGATGAAGACAACGTTGGTGCTCTTTTCGAAAGGGTGGCGGTCAGGTTGGAGGGTCTGGAGATCTCATCCTTCTGGTTCGTGTGGGGAGAGCCAATCTCAAGCGCAGATTCACGGCCCATTCCATACCCATCCCATCAAACATGCATCTTGTGCAGACTGGCGAGAAAAAGTCTTGGGCAGACGGAATCCTGTATTAACTCAACATTGCTCTCCAAAACTACGACTGCGAGTACATATTCACACATCACGATGATTTGAGTTTCTATGTTAAGGACGAGAAAAACTCGCGCAGTTTGCATCAAGTTCTTTCGGAAATACTCCTCAAACACCAGCCAGCAGTTGCTGGATTCCCATGGGCTGTCGGAGATTCAACAATCGCAACCGTGAAGAGCATTTCGGAACACTACAAGGAGCCGAGGTTTCCCCACTGACAGGCTTCGACTCTGGAATGGTTCTGTACCATAAATCCATTATTGACTTTTTCATTCCGAATTCACCACGCGGAGAGGGAGGGTTCACGGGCCACTAGTCTCTCTGCGCGCATTTTGTCAATATGTTTGCACCTCACATTTTTCGAGGAAACGCACTTCGAAATTGGGTGCACGAACTTGGTCTCGTTCGATCATGTTCCTGAAGAAGAACGGTCGCAACCCAAGGTCCTAAAGATCGGTCTCATTACTCACGGAGAGTCAAGGCACCCTTACGAATGCCATATGAATGAGCCTCTCAAGATATTTCTGTCGAATGGATTGAAAAATAGACAGCAGGGGGACGTGACATGGGTTTGCAGGACTTGGTCTGGGACACGGAAGCGGCTCCGCAATATTCAACGCTGCGTCAACTGAGCGCGCATCCGAAGAAGCATCGTAGTTTTGACCGGTGGCAAGTCTTGAAGCGGATTGAGGAATTCTATGATCTTCATCGCCCGATCTTGTCGAAATACAAATGGATACGCGACAGCTTTTCAGATCACGAACTGCATGAATTTCGTGACGGGATTGAATCAAAGGAAGAATCGTTCGACAAATTATGGGCATCCATCAACCAGGCCAACCGAATCCACCGACATCCAAACTTCCCCCCCCCCCCCCCCCCCCCCCCCCCCCGAAACATCATTTGTAACGCGCCCTGTTCATCGGCAAAAGCAATCGACGTTGGCAATGACGACGAAACAACCAACGACTTTTGTACATGGTGTTGTTGCAAATGAACTCCACAATACAGAGGTTTAAAAAATAAGTGGGATGACAAGTTTTTAAATTTTAATTTGGAACCAAAACAAACAAAAGACGGACAAGATTTACATCGAGGATTTGACGAAAGAAAGAAAAAAAAAAAAAAACATATTATGAAAACGATCCGGGGATAATCAACACCCCCGATCCAGCAAAAAACTAAATGAACAAATGCTTCACACAAAAAGCACCACCACCGCTTCTAAAACAAACCCGAATCCTCCATATTAGAAAACAACTGATTTTCCTTTTTCCTTCCTCCTTGACTCTTGGACTTGCTACTAAACAATCCACCGGTTCTCTCTGACCCTGAATGCGAGCTATGCATTGACACTGCATCCTCGTCACGTCCAAAAATTCCACCTCCACGAATCCCACCCAAACTTGCATATGAAACCGACAATGATGCTTCTGACGCTGCAATACTCCGCACATCGGCTCCCATCGCGCCGGGTATAATCGGTGATACTAAGGTTGTGGATTCAGACCCTCTCCGTAATAACCCTTGTACATCTGAAGCAGATTTCCAAGAAGTCAAGTTTTGATTGTACGCGGCGAGTTGTTGTTGCATTGCTGCTGAGCTGGTTGAAGTAGTAGTGGTAGAGCTGGCGTCCGAGTTTAGGCGGGTTAAATTGGTGGGTGCGCGGAATTGGACGTGAGTTTTTTGTTCTGTGCTGAAGGATCGGGTCATGTGTGGAGGGTTCATTGCTGCTTGAGCGGCTTTTCGTTGTTGGTTGATCCACTGATATGGACGGAAGTAAAAAAAAAAATTAGGGGTTGGGTTTTTTGTAATTTGGATGAGAATGGAATTGAGGATGTGGAATCAGAGTTTTGAGATGGGTAATTGTAAGGGTGTGGAGATGAGATGATGTCAATGCGTGGGTGGATAGAAAGAAGTTGGATTCCACGAAGACGCCAGTGAGTGACGCCAGGCCCACCCAGTGCCCGGATATTAAAAAGGGGAAAAAAAAAGTGAGGGTTGTAGATCGATCGGGGTTGATGCGCACGTGTGTACCTCAAGATTGTCGCGGGAAGAATCCTCATGTCCACTGTCTCTGCGAGTGAGCATCTTGAGCTTCGAGACCCATGTATTCTTTGCCGTCTTTGTAGGTGCGAGAAGTCTGTGGTGCATGTGTCCGAATGTGTTATGAAACATATACGTGGAGATGGAAACAATTATAATTCAACCCTGTACTCACACCCATGACCGTGTCTTGTCGGCAGTGTCCGCGACTTCAAACGCAAGCGGGACAGTTGGAATGTTTTCGTACACTGCTGTGGATGCAATGAGGGGCATGTGGTGGAGAGCGGTTTCGTGGCTGTCGGTGGAGGGAAACAGATGCATGGCTTCGTTGCCCAGCACCACATACACTCGTACCCATTCGTCGCCGCTTGCATGGCTGAGGTGTCCAGTCATGGCATTGGTGCCGCACTGGGCGAGGACTTGGGCGACTGTGGTGGGTGTGGATCCTTCTGGATGGGGGGGAGTGTAAGCCAGAAGGGACGGATAGAGACAGAGGGGGGGTGTGAGCGTACCAGTCAGATCAGCGTTGAATTCGTTGAGACTCATGTCCAGGTCCCGCATCAAATCTTCGACGTTGATAGGAGCCATTTGGGTGCAAGTGGGGCACTGGGAAGTTCGGGGGGATGTGTTTTGAAAGAGGGAAAATCGATTACGAGTAAAAAAAATTGAAGAAAGGGGGAAATTGGTTTTGGGGGCTTGTTGATTTTTCAGTGCATGTGCGATGCACTGTCTGGTGCGAGAGTATACATGGGTACACACCAGTATACATGGGTGTACACGAGTATACACGAGTATACATGGGGGCAGAGAGCGAGACAGAGATTGTCATTTCTCATTATCACATCCATCAACCAACGGCAATCTGTATATCTTCATCTGCAAGCCACAACAACCCAGGCAGGCATATAAATACATACTCAAAAGTCATTCCGAATTGACCTGTCAAACACAGCATGCATCAAGTAAGTACATACATCCTATTCACAATGCTTGAAATACGAAACTGTCTATCCAGTGGAGTATCAAGAAAAAAAATAAAAAAACAATCAAAACTAGCCAGCCCCCTCCATTCCTGCCACCAGACCATCATCCTTCTTGCTCTTACTCGATGCAGGACTATCCGCTGCACTCTTGCCACGACTGAACCCAAAAAAGGACGAGATTGGCGACGCCCCCTTCACACTTGGAGATTTATCTTGATTACTAATGGACACAGCGTCCCGCCTGCTCATTCCTGCACTTCCAAACGATCGCATACTTTGCGCATCCGGAACTTCTCCTTGCCGAAGACTGCGAGAATGTAAAAGATTGCGTGAGTTCTGGTGTGCCCACTGAACTTTTCCCACTTTGTGCGCGCGAGAGGTTCGACGACATCTGTAGTGTTTGTACGTGTAGCGATGATGAGAGTGATGAAGAAGATGCTATGATGTGTGCTTCATTTGCGACCATGTGATGTTGTTGCTGTTGCAGAATCAGTTGCTGTTGAAGCATGAGTTGGTGCTGCTGCTGCTGTTTCAGAACGAGGTCTTGGGTGGGTGGATTGTACAAGGATTGGCGGTATGATTCGTGCTGTGCGCGGAGTTGGGATAGACCCGTTTTTTCCATTGAGATTTCTTGGTGGGAAGGGGGATGGCGGTATCGTTGTCGTTGGTCGTTGATGACGTCTATGAGGTGTTGGATGGATGGATCAGCTGAAGCCGGGTCTCTCGTAGAAAAGAGGATACACATACCTTCTTCAGTCAGCTCGCTCAGAGTAATGTCCAGTTCGCGCATCAAGCAAGTCTTCAAGCTGGGCAACTACTGTCATGACTTTGTTGTTGTTGTTGTTGATGTGTGTGTTTTTTCAAAGTGTTTTTGTTGGAGGATAATGTGATGTTGTTGTTGCTGCTGCGGGTGATTTGGGGAATATTTATTATTAAGTTAGGCGCGAATTCGAAACATTCAATATGACCGCCGTTCTCTAAATTAAATTGGGATGCGTGTGTGTGTGTGTGTGTGTGTGTGTGTGTGTGTGTGTATGTGGCTTGACCACCATTTTATCTGTCTAACTGAGGAGGGAGGCGCTGAAGGACGACTGCACGGAAGATTCGGAGGGAGATGAGAAGGAGTCGGCGGTTGCGACAGGAGACGAGAGAGAGAGTGAGAGAGTGTGCAGTGCAGTGCAGTGACCCCGTCTGTGCTATGCAAACAAGCACTGTTTACGCAACCGTGCATGTCGGATTGGACGCAGTTCTGCTTCGGTTGTTGAACTAACTGCACAACTTCATCCTTTTTTTTTTTACTGGATTTGTTTACCTTCAAACCAAGAATAAAACAAATCCAAATTCTGTTCGCTTGTAATCAGCAACCCCGCTTCTTCTTGAAGCAGAAACTCACGCACACGAACAAGACTCTGACCAAGCCAGTTCTTGCCCCTCCATTTGTTTGGATCCAAACTGGCTGGATGACTTGCTTCCACGCCAATGCCCCACACCAAATCCCGCTTGCTTGCCTCGCCAATCATGAGCCCACGCGTGCGAACCAGTTCTTCCATCACATCTGCATTCTGTAAGCATTTGATGAGAATCGCAACATCGCTCAGCCACGCCGCATTCCCCTTCCACACGGTTTCGACAAAGTTTTGCACATTTCGACCCAAATACTTTGCCTGAGACGCAGACATTTCCGGTGTTGAAATCGCCTCCATGAGAGCCGCTTCATCTTGAAACAGTCCCGCTTTACCAGCTGCGAAAATGACTTGTTCGGATGATTGGAACGTGGAGTGTCCGATTGTGAGTGTGCAGATGGACCAGTTGTCCAGGCGTGTTGAGGATGGGCCTGTGAAACAGTATACGCGGCTGTTGTAGGCCAGTTTGCCGGTTGTGTTGGTGAAGAAGCCGTTTCCACCGACGTTCGGAGGAACTCGGAATGCTTCGGGAAGAGCCGCGCGCTTTACTTGAGTGCGGAACTGTTGGATGAGTTCAAGGAGTTCCTTTTTGGATGACATTTTGTTTGGTTGGTTGGCGGCATGGTTTGCAGTTGCTCAAGATGTTTTTAAAGAGGCTGTGGCTGAGTGCATGGGGTCCATTTTTTTTAAATAATTTCTGTTTATTCGAAAAGGACTGAGCCCAAAACAAAAGTTCAACTTCTCATATGCACAGAAGCATATGCAGAATCTGTAAACTACTCCTTCTTTTCCGGCAGAGCCTGCGCGGCAGAGTCGCTAAACTTGTACTCTGGCAGCACCTCCTCCGTGAGTGCTCCCGTTAAAGACGGCGTCCAGAAACCAAATGTGCTATCCAGTGACTTGTACAGTAAATGTGCTTCCTCTGGGCGTGGAGTGAACCCTTCTAGAATCTGTTTGGGGGTCATATCGGGCCCGTACCAAGCGGCATTGAGCAATCTCTTTTCGACGACTCCAGAAACCTCTGCAGAAACTCCCAAATACACGCCTTTTGACATGGAATACGAAATGATTGGTGATAATGCTGATAGTGTTGTACCAGCCTCGAAAGCTCTCCCAGCGGTTCCTAAAGCTGCCGCCGCGTTTCCGGCAATCGAGAAATGAGCATTGCTTCCTGAAAATGAAGCGACTGCGTCGGCCGTATTGAGGAGTAACACGGAGTCTGTCACTTCAGCGCCAAACATGTGTCCGAAACCGAGGCCGCCTGTTTTGATGGAAAGAGGCGCGGACCATGATCCATCGTGGAGACGGGCAATAAGGATCCCGGAACCGCCTCGGGCTGAGATGCCGCTTCCAACTCGAAGGACGGAGAGGATTGCGATGCCTTTTGCGTTTGCTGAGAGTAGTTTGTTTGTTGTTGAGTTGGTGTATTGGGGAGGTTGGGAACTGTACCAAATGCTTCAGCAGATTTGCTCTTTTTGATGTCTTCGATGGCAGTGAATGCGCGTAGAATGTTTGCGGCTTTTGCGCATTCGATTTCCATGCTGATGATTGAGGAGGGCATTGTTGTTATTCACTTTTGGGTTTTGGTTTGGGTTTGGAGACGAGAGCTGGTATTTATAAACATTTTTACCCCCCACGAAAAAGCGGTTATTCCACGTTTCTGACAGCATGAGCAGTTGAACATCCTCCTGACGTCAGCATGAGAGCATGAGAGTAGTATGAGTTCTGTAAGTACGGGAGAGAGTGATGCAGTTGGAGTTCTCGAGTTTAACGTCTTCCATTTTATACAATAAGAATATACCCGACAGATGCAAGTGGGATCACAGCTGGACGAGATTTTCGGCAAACTCGAACGTCCCATTCACGCCAATTATCATCACGCACCACCAAGCCAGATCAACAAGTGGACCACTCTCAACGACAGGGCATTATCGAAATCCTTGAACCTGCTTCAACAGACTTTTGCAACGGGACAGAACAGCCCCTCCTGTCCAAGTGACTGCTTCTCTGATTGAATCCATGCGTAATTGCACCCATGTTGATCGAATCGGTTGTCTTTTTCTCTTCCGCTTCCAAGTAGCGGGCACTTTTCGAAATTCGGGACAGGAACAGCAAAATAACTTGATTTCAAGACCAGCGTTTCGCAGATTACAAAGAGCTTATCGATTATCGCCTGGCCGATCCACTCGTTCAACAGCCTCGTTTAGCTGCTCGCTGTTTCTGTCAAATCAACATATGTTCAGCCGAGTCATTTGGGACCACAGCAAAACCACGCCGCAATTTTTTATTGAGCTGCGCGCGCGCGAAATTCTTTTACAAAAGTTTTCGAAGGAGGAAATTCACGTCTTTTCTTTTTGTCAGTCTGTGCACAACGTACCTCCACTGCGATGGCTCCTTTATTCTGTGCTGTTATTGACAAGCAAGACGAGTCTAGTGCATCTGCACATCCACGCGGCAGAGCGGCATTTCGAATCTGGAAATGTGCGTGTTAGAGGATGCTCCAGAGGGGTTGTGCGTTTGTGGAAGCTGCTTCGAAAAATCGCCGTGCTTGCGCGGAGATTTTTTTTTTTTTTTTTTTGCCAAGGTTTCTTTTGGAAAGCGCACGGGGCTTATTCAACGCTGTGAATTACATTTTGAAAATGTCTGGTGGACCCTGGAGCCCCACAAGTGGAGGATCCGTTTGGGCCGTTTCGATTTGGACCCCCATCACGCATCTTTTTTTTACTCTTGGTTGAATTTTTGTGGTTCTAACGGTTGGGGAAACACAAGCGTGTGCTTGATGCGTTTTGCCAAGATTATTGCGCAGTGTCCTGGCCCGCGGTCAGTGATTCCTTTGGATACTGTGCCTGAGACGCAAGATGAGATTGGGGAGCTGGTGAGTCTTTTGCTATATCAACACGCCCGTGTCTGTTTGTGGGAGCTGCTCTATGGGTGTTTGCAGGCGAAGTTGCTGCCAAACGTGTGGATTCAGAGACACCATTCCAACGCCGATCCACGGGCGCACGCACGATTTTACCGAGATGCAAGAGTTGGTTGATCATGTCTAGGGAGTGGTCAACTTTGATTGCGAAGCTGTTTGATTCGCAGGTTGAGGACACTATCACTTGCAGGTCAAGGAAACACACTCAACGATATCCCTTCGCTGTCGGCACGCATGGCATTAATGCCAATGACTTCTCCATGAATATTGACGAAAGGTCCGCCTGAACTGCCCGAATGAATGATGCAGTCTGTTTGGAAGTACTCGACTCGCGAATCAGTGCGCCCGATTTCGACACTTTTCCTGCATTGCGATGACACGATCCCGACAGTGGCCGTATTTTGGAGTCCGAACGGGTTTCCGATCGAAACGACCCAGTCTCCGGCGCTATATTTTAAATAAAAAGATAGAAGCGCGTTTATATTTCGCGGCATGTTGCTGAGTTGCCGAATGGGGCGGTTGATCACCGCATTGGCTTTGTTGGCCCTGCAAGTACGGCGCATTAACAAAAGAAGATTCATACTCGAAGTATTTACCCAGCTTGACCGGCTTCCACAGCGCGTCGTGATCTGTGTTGTCGGGAATCACTGTCAACACTGCCAAGTCAGATAGAAAATCAACAGCGTGAATAAACGCTTCGTATTCTAGTCCATCCGAAGTTGTCACTGTAATCTGCATCCATTCCACCAATTGCCCAAATATCAACGCAGTAAGAACACTGCAATACAACTTGCGATTGACACAGCAAAGCAATCACACACCTTGCTCCCCACAGAGTGATCCTCGACC
Organism: Chytriomyces cf. hyalinus JEL632; assembly: GCA_025435555.1. NCBI lineage: Eukaryota > Fungi > Chytridiomycota > Chytridiomycetes > Chytridiales > Chytriomycetaceae > Chytriomyces > Chytriomyces cf. hyalinus JEL632. The sequence goes on along the minus strand of JAIWWG010000039.1, from coordinate 256,179 downwards.
ACATGCGCGTTCGTCAGCACCTTCCCATCCGCAGTGATAAAGAACCCGGATCCTCTCGAACAAACCGTCTTTTTCGAAAGCCACGAGTCTTGCTCCTCTGTTTCCATCAGAATGTTCACCACAGAGTCCATGACCTTTTCTGCTGCGTCAGCGATAAAGTTCTTTGATGTTTCGGATGTATTTGTGGGATGATGTTTGGTTTGTGCGTTGAACCATGGCCATTGTGCATGCCGTGCCGCTACGTCAGCGTCGGCGTGAATAGTGAGTGTGGCTGCTGAAAGGATCAATACTCCGACAGCGAGTGCTATGCTGACGTTGGTCCAGCGCGCTCTGGATGCGGGTCGTAGATTCGGTCGAAGGTGATAGGTCTGCGGCGGATAAACATTTTTATGACTCAAAGAGCGGTTCTCAAAATCCTTTGTACAAATCACACCATTTCCGCCACGCCAACTTAAAACGACGTCTCCGTCACAACATGACTCGGTGGCACAAACAAGGAGAGCATGTCTCCCACCGTCAAAACTCCAACTGGAATCTCTGCCGAATCCTGCACCCACATTCGATGAATGCATTCCTCCAAAACTGTCTTCACAGCGTGTCCAAACGCGTGTTCCCTATCCACACATTTCAACTGATCCGCTTTCAGCGACCCCATACTCCGTTTTCCACTCCGCGTTTCCAGAAACTCAAACACAGGCAGCAAGAAACTCTGCAAGCACTCCATATCACCCGTGACACCGCGTAAATCACTCGCCGACAAGTTCGCTACAATCTCTCCTTGTCTAGATACAATCGCCACTGCTGAAACACGATGCACGTACATGACGCGGAATGCTTGCAGGGCAGTGACTTGGGAACCTACAACCACGACGTTGTTTTCATTGACGTGGATGCTGTTCAAGACCGTCACACCGTCACTGCGGAGTTGTTTTGGATCCCGGTCGCTGCTTGCTTGCCGCTTTGCATATGCCAGCACGTCTTCTACCCCACATGAGTACAAACGGGCGAGTGCGGATGGCGCAATGGCTTCCGCATGCGCGTTTATGAAGCGCAGCAGATCCATTTGAGTAACCATCGCAATACAACTTCTTCGTTTGCTGGACACGTCTTCCGTTTTACCCTCCTTGTCCATGTCCACATCCACGCTTTCAATGGCAGCATCGACATCAATAACGAGCAGCCGATGAAATGGAGGCCGTGTCATCATTTGGAGGAGCGTCGAAACAAAGTTTGTTGAATGCAGCGTCCAGCTCATGCTCGATTCAACCGTGCAGCCAATGAGTTCGGACACGGGCGTGGCAAAGTATTCTTCTGCCTGTTGTTCGAAATTGCGGTACGTTTCTGCAGTGTTTGCATTGTTGGGAGCCGTGTCTAGAGATCTGCAGGTACTTGTTAGATTTGTGCTTTCAAGGACTCAACGCTAGCGTTAAACGACTCAACTGGAGGCAGTCAAACATGTTCTGGAATACAGTCCATGCCAGGATATCGTAAATGGAAACAATCCCTGCAAACGCAGTGTCTTCAGGCTTTTCGACTGGATGCGAAGTGACTGGAACGGCAAGAATGGAATGCTTGGCAAGAGTGGCGAGGACATCTCTTAAAGGCGTAGATTCATGTACCGAAATGAGTTGAGATGGAGTTGGTTGGTTGCTGGTGTCTTGCGAGGCGCGTTTGTGGGCGAGGAGGGCTGAGATGGGGATCTTGCTCAGCGCGTCAAATACGTCTCTGGAAGCTGCGAGCATGTCAGCCTCGGTTTTGGTGGCTTGATGGAGCATATATCGGACAAGTTTTTTCGAAGGGTGTTTGGTAGCTTGGTTTTGCATGGAGGGGGGGGGGGAATCTGTGTCGTTTTTATTTAGTTCAAAATGCGGTGTACTACAGATGAGTCACGATGAAAGAACAGACAAGGCAGCGACATTCACGCGATATCATCCGATGCTGGCTCCGGGTCTTGTCCGCAGATCCACCGTCACAAGCTCAAGGAGCGTAAATAAATATTCAACCAAGAAATGCTCCCTAACCATGAAGACGACGATGCGGTCGATCCCGAAACACAAGTACGCTCCTATCGCCCTAGTCAAGAAGCTCGAAACTAACCGATATGTGTCTCATTGCTTGCCTTTCCCTTCGCCAACCTTCGGCAACCCACCCGTAGCGCCTCCAAGCATCCATCCACTACACAGTTTCGAAACTCATTGCATCCATACTCGCTGAAAACAATGCGGATGTCACTCCCACGCCGCAGTTTGTGCATGCGGTGACGGCGGTGGTGCTCGCGCAGTGTGGGTCTCTTGCAGTCGATCTCGACTCGTTCTCGAAACATGGGAAACGGAGCGTAGTTTCTGTCGAAGATGTGAAACTGTGCGTGCGCAAGAATCAAGCGCTGGTAATGAACACAACTTTTTTTTTTGTGAAGGGTTTGTTGCGGATGACTGAGGCGCCTTTGCCCGAACCAGGTCGCGCATCTCGCTGATTTTGCCGTGACGCTAAAGAAATCAAAGAAATAAAACAAGGCATGTGATATGGATTTTACGGTGCGTTTTTGCGTCATTATTTGTTTTATATGAGTTCGAGAGCACACTCCTGGTCATGAATTTGTGATGGAAGAGAAGCGGGTTGAAGGGAGAGGATTTTCGATAGCGGGTTCTGCGATACGGCCTCAGTGTCGCTTGGGTCCAAAGCTGCGATTTCGCGAGGCAAGAAAAGGATAGAGTACAGCCAGGTTAAGATAATTTGAACGACCATTATCGAGCGAGGGAAAAACAAAAGTCCTCAACTGCAGCAGCTTTTCAATCAGATCGACGTGGGTGAGGACCATTCGACGGCAGCAGTATCGCTGCAGACCCAGCTTCGTCAGTGCCTCGCCCTCAGGGATATCCATCTGAAGATACGTCAGGTACTGGTCCCACATGTTGCCGATCACTTTGCCGCACGAGAAGCACCTCACTGGAATAAGCATATTTGCGACTGTTTTTTTATATGCACGGTCGATAAAGTTAAAAAGAAAGAAAAAAAGGATCTCATCACTCCGCCAACGAAGCAGAGCGCATCGACGAAACCAGCGAAACAAACAAACGCGAAAGCACCCCTATGGCCTCTAGTCGCTGCATTTACCGCTGTTTGTGCTGCATTCGCGTACGCTCGAATGGGATGGACACGCATTGATCCACAATCAGAACGCTTTCTGGAATGGATGGCACAGCGGGGGATTGTGCACACGGGAACGCTTTTTGTGCATTTGGAGTTGTGTTTACATCCTTTTGTACAGAGTCAATAGATATGTAACATTGCAAATCAGAGCGACAACCGGGACGTGTACACGCACAAAGACTTTGCAAAGGGCGATATGCTCATGATCGTTCCCCACCAGGCGGTTAGTTACACCGATAGCTTGTACGCCCATGTATAAGCAGCGGCTTCATCAATTCTCAACTCAGACGATCCACGACTGGATGGCGAAATCGGACCCATCAGTCTCCGCGTACCTCAAAATATACCCCAAAAACAGACTGGGTCCCCATCATTGCATCATTTATTGTCTTGCACAGGAATGATCCCGTGTGGAAATCGTATCTCGACTTTTTACCGAAAACGTTTTCAACACCGATTTATTGGAGTGACGCAATGTTGAAGGAAATCGAAGGCACGGATTTATTGGAAGATGTGGGGCAGTTGCGGAAAGATATTGAGGTACAAAGTTCTGTGATTCTTCAAAGATGTTTTCAGTTGTCGACCGAACCTTATGAAGCACTTTCCACGAAAATAGAAAGAATGCGATCAATGGAAATCGTATTTACCCGCGCATTCAACATTGATCGAATTTACTTGGGCGTGGCACTGTGTCATGTCGCGCGTATGGCGTTGCCAGTTGGGGAAGGGAAAAACGAGGCAGTCATGATTCCGATGGTCGATGTGGCGAACCACTTTGGAAAGCCGAAAGTCAAGGTGAAAGAGCGCGCGGGCGCGTGTTTCTTCCAGACTCTGACTTGGATCATTTTCCAGATTGAGTACAATTCGAAACTTGGCGCTGTTACAATGACTGCAACGCAATCCATCAAATCAGGGGAGCAAGTTGATGTCACGTACGGAGAAATGTCGAATTACAAAAGTCTCAAGTACATGGGTGCGGTCAATGAAAATGATAGCCACATCCAATTAATAGAGGTTACCAGGATTCACCATGCCAGACAACGATCACAACGAAGATCGCAGGGTGCGCATATTTCACGAACCCGGCGATCCACCATCATACCGAATCCCGCGACGTTGGTGCCTGTTTCAGATCAAACGGTTGAGTCGGTCCGTGCAAGAATGTCATCTGGGTCAACCCAATGATCCCAATGTCCTCGAGCGGATTGCTAAAGCGGCACGGGCCAAGCTGAGGACGTATCCCACGACCGTGAAACAGGACGATGATATTTTGGAAGCAGCAGGAAGGGAGCAGCGTTCCTTCGACTACTTGAACGCAGTACGCGCAAGGAGAGGTGAAAAGACGTGTCTTCAAAAGATTGCGCGCATAGCAAACGGCGCTGTGCAGAAATAGAAATAAAACGTTTGATCAGAACGCCGGTTTGAAAAAAAGTCTTGTTGTGAAAATTTGTCCAAGCAACAAATCAGTCAAATACCAACAACTTCCAAGTTCACAGCAGCCCAACCTTGTTCGATCGCAAAAGCAAAATGCCCCCAAAGAAGCGAAGAGAAAGGTCCAACAAGTCCGGAACCAACGAGCGGGAGACCGGGAAGGAGCCAGGGAACCTCTCATCATCGTCATCATCCTCATCGCAACCAGAACAACCTGACCCTATTCCTCACTCTCTCGAAGCACTTCCATCTTTTCCATCCATATCTCTCATGGCCGAATGCAAGCAAATCGAAGCCGAGTTTGACATGGCGTCGTCCGTGCATTCGGAGTCAGATTCAGGGTCAGAAAGCTCACTTTCAAACTGCGCCCCGGCGTCGCTTGGAGACTCGGAAGAAGGCGAAGCGGCTGCCATTGGAGCGCTTCTTGTTGCGGCGGATTTGCGAATGGCTGTGAATGGAGGTTCCAATCCTGTTGGAACAGATGGTGCGGAAGTTGGGATTGTTGAGAGTATTGTTGTTCATGGGGCAAGTCATGCGAATGGAGCGTCTTTCTACAGCAGGCTCAGTTCGGCAGAGTCTGTCGAGAGTGGTGTGGCCCCTCTTGTTTTGAAGGCATATCTTGCACCCTCTCGTTGCTCATGCCCTCACCGCCCCCAAAATAACAAACAGCAACTCCAACGCAAACACAACGGCCTGAACTCGGCCGTCAGAGGCAACTGAGCGGGATGAGTCTTGGACACTACAATCAAACCGAAGACGACTTTGAAGAAGATGAGGACAACGACGGCAACGACAACGACAACAACAACGACAACGACAACGACGACCACAACGACGACGATGACGACGATGAAGATGAAGATGAAGATGAAGACGCAAGCGACGCGGACGACGAAGCGAACGACAATGACGATGAATGCGCAGAAGCTGGAATCGATGAAAATCTGGGTCCAAACAAACTCGATGACTTTGACTCTGTTGCTGGGTTGTCACCCAAGGTCAGCGACAGTGGACGCAGGGACTCTACGAAGGAGAACGCGACCCATGCAGTTGAGATCATGAATGGATTGGGGATGGATTTGAAGCCGGCTGTGAACGGCGTCTCGAATCTTGAGAAATCTGTCAATGGCGCATCGGAAGAACAGGGTAACGACGAATATTTGTACAAAATGTCCATCTCAAACTTATTACTAACGGATATCACAGAAACCATGCGAAGGCGTGCATACAAGGCCCTTCTTGCCATGGAAGCCGACTTGGCAAAATTTAAAAATAGGTAATTCAGTCCACAACACTTTCACATCACGATCTGTAACACTACTGTTCCAATTTAGGTACTTTCTCGAGCAGTCTCACAAGATTGAGACAGAAATCAAATCAGTGCGAGACGGATCACATGAGCAAATCAAAACCGAAACATTGAATATCGAGCACAGGAAGAAGGACTTTGACAAAATTGCAAATAATCGGTTAAAATGCATGCAAGAGAGGTATCAGCAGGAATGTGATGCAGCGGCCGAGTTTGCAACTTTGGCATATGTGGTGCGTTTCGTGTTTTAGTTTTCCTGTATCTTGACCAACTGATTGATCACGCTCATTTTTGACAGAGAAAGAAAGCTGAGGCGCGAAGTCAGTTGATGGAAGAAGCCGTTCGAAACTGCTCGCGCTTGACTGAAGAAATGCGACGATACCATATGCCACGTACGTTCTCCTCCAGTGGCAAACAGTCAAGATTCTGATTTTTCCCCATTCTTAGATCGAGACCGTGGGATATCAAACAAAAGGAGGAAAACCCGGCGAAATGACTACACAGAATGGAAAAACATTATGGAAGATGACCTCGTTGACGAAGAATTCCCAACAACCTATGCACATCAGAAAGTACCTCTACAGCAGCAACAACAACATCACCCGTTTCCCTCATCTTCCGCATTTTCCGAAGTCCAAAATCCGGGATCATCCTCCGTGCAGTACCATCATCACGCGTCCGCACAGGCGGTCTCGATACAAGACCCCACATCTCTCCCTGTCTCCAAAAGGAAAAAAGCTGCGTCTGTCTATGGCTTCTTCCCATCCGCACTCGTGAATGGATTATCTTCAGCCCGAGTGGATGAAGATTTAGAGTTTCTTGGAATCAAGCATTAGAAAAAAGGAGAATAAGGCCCCCGAGTCTTTTGCTTGGGGGACCGCCTTCCTGTGTATTTGGCATACCCTCAATCCTCAATCCTCAATCCTCAATCATATGTTTTTCTTTCTTTCTCTGTTCCGATCCTGTTTGATTTCCTAATTGTCTGCGCTGATGGAACACAATAAACGCATTTCACTTTAGACGGGCGTCTTTTGTTTTGATGAACTTGCGTGGCAGCCGCATTAGTTCAGAACTCTTGGGCCCACCTGGGTTTCAAAACAAGGTATTTGGGTTGTTGGTCGATGCGCCGAGTTTCACTTTCGAAAATTTATGTGCGAAAATTTGCGTGAGTCCCGGAATGCGGCGTTTGCGATTCTTCTGAAAGCGACATCAAGGGCGTGGCAACTATCGTCGGCAATGCAGCACAGATTGATCAGGAAAAGTCAACCATTTTTTACCATCTTTACGAACGTTATTCTTTGTGTCATAGAATAACAGGTATCACGCTTGCGGCCAGTCTCATGCAGGATTTCTGTAGTTGCTACCAATCATGGAATCTCAAATCCTGATGCAACACGTATAGATAGTTCCATTGAGCTTAGAATCAGTTTGTGCTCCATCCAAGGATGAGAGAGGTTGTTTCCGAAGTATGTTTCAGGTGTAAAGAATCTCATGTGCCGGACTGCCAAATAAAAACGCCATCTGTCTCTTCAAATCATTGAATCTATTTGGGAGTGGTTGAACGGGCTTTGATACAGATGCGCGCAATTGCGAACTTGGACATGTGTGCTCCACAGCCAATGCCTTAGTCCGCAGAACGATCTGCTCGATGTTTCTTGTCACAAGAGCGTTGATCAGGCGTTAATCGGAGGCAGGATTGGGTCGTTTGGGTTTTTGAATCACATAGCAGCTGTGAATCGTGCTTGGGATTTTGAAAGAAAAACATCCGTCCGAAAAAGTAAACGTTTCCCACAAAAGGACACAATGTCTGCTCCAGCACCCACACGCGGCCCAAAGCAGACGGAAGGAGTGCGCAAGAAGTTGCGCGCGGACGAGAGCCTTGTCTTGAACAGACGAGGTCTTGACGACATGCCCACGGAACTATTTGATGAGGTGTGCTTGTACTTGAAAGGGGGCGAGGTGCTGAAACTGGGCTGCGTCAATAAGAGGCTTGTGGGCTTGACCGGTGAGGGTAGCCGAGTGTGGACGCTGCTGCGGACGAGGTTGGGGTATCCAGCATATCCAAATGGAGAATCAACTGAGGATGCTGGGGGGAGTGCAGACGGGGCCTCGACGAAAGAAGTTGCAGATGGTCCACTCACAGTCAGCGACAAGACTATTGTCCGTCTATGCTCGCGAATGGGATGTATGGCGCCGGATTGCAGCACACGCACCCGGACTCTGGACTGGATTCAGGTCAAAAGATTGTGCGCCAAGTGCACGCCCCGCTATTACAAAGGGTTTGGTTGAGGTAAGCAAGTCTTTCGTCTTGCTGGCGGATGTAGGCATTTTGTTGGGCATTTGTTTGGTTTTGAACTTGGGCTGATAAGTATTTATTATCTTAAGGGTGAATCACAACACATCAAAACAGCTCTCCTTATATACATTTTTGGCTCCCATAAAATCTAATTAGGCTTTCTTCAATTTCACTTCTCAGCCACCTTTTTTTCCATTTCATTTGTCATAATTGAGATTTTCAGTCAGAAAAGTCATTATAGAAGTGAAATCACTCATTTGTCATTTTCCAGTTTGAAATTGCTGAAAAAGTGAGTCATTGCTCACAAATCAGTTTTCAGGCTGATCCATTAATCAGAACTGGGCTGACAGCAAAGGCTTGTCAACTATAATCAATATCCCCACAGTGGGTAAGGTTATTGATTAATTGCTTGACTGGCTTAACAGATTAGTCATACAAAAGTGGTAATAGAATACTTGTCTAAGTTGATTTCTATTTCCTCTTCTTCTGCTTATTTCCCTATAAAGATCAGAAGATAGCTGCATGGAGTTGGCAGCAGTGCGGGTTGAACCAGTGACCTGCGGGTCTGTGGTTGCGAACCTTAACAGCTGTTGTAATAAACAAAGCTTATGATTGATAGCCGCTACGGCCTATCCGTTGTTTCTTTTTCTACTACAACAGACATTCTAGCACTGTACTTTTTAAACAGACAAGATTAACTATCAGTTCTCTGAGATGTTCGTGTTTTGCCCGGTTGGATAATAATCAAAACCAACCAAGCTCGACTGTCGTAATAATCAAAATACAGACGAGTGGTAGAACTGATTGTTGAAAGAAAACTGGTATCTGTTCAGTATCGAACAATGAATAGTTCAAATGACTGGCGCAAGGAAACCCGAGACGTCAGGAATCAACGTTTCTAGTCGTTTGGATGAAGCATTAAGACCCTGATTGGATCCATGATTCACTTAGATGTTACAATGTTCACTGTCGATACCGCATAGAATCTGCATACTAATCTTGTTCACCGTCTCTCTGAGATGACAAGAACATACTGATCTTTTCCCTGTTGAAGGTTGTTGGCCACGACAATCTCTAGACAACCTGTTACATGATCTTTATTGTGATACTGTCATGGTCAGACTGTCCTTCCCACTTACACGCATTTGAGTTGGATGGATGGTTTCTTGATGTGGCGCATTGATTGAGCTTTTGGAATTCCATCTACATTTTTCATCTCCTCATCTCCATTTTCAGCCCCCATCACATCACAAATGTCGTGTCATCATTTATAATGACGCGACATCTTAGAAATTGCAAAGTGACAGTAACATGTATAAAAGTGGACACTGTAGCAGGACAAATAAAACAAGAATCAGCATTCAGCTCCGGTAGTTGAAAGCTCTTGTCTCCTGACAACTCCCAAATTCCCAAAAGCATGCATATTCTAGCAGGATTTCCAGTGGTAATTTTTGGTTTTATCTATGATAAAGTCGGGTTAATATTTAGCGGATGACATTTCGAATTTTCTACCTCTTTTCCGCCTTTCTTTCTTTCTTTTCTTACTGTCAAATCCTTTTCCGCTTTTCTTTTAGCTGTTGTTGCTCACCTCCTTCTTTGATCTGCCAGGTGAGCACAGTCAAATCCTTTTCCGTTTCCCTTTTCGCGAGCTGTTGTTGCTCACCTCCTTCTTTGATCTGCCAGGTGAGCACAGTCAAATCCTTTTCCGTTTCCCTTTTTGCGAGCTGTTGTTGCTCACCTCCTTCTTTGACCTGCCCTGCTCCACCCTAGTTTTCTTTGGTCCTTCCTTCAAATAAAGTAAGACGAGGGGTGTTAGTGCTTCAGGTGGTTCCTGCAGTTCTCTCACCTTTCGCCCATTTAAACCCAATCTCGAAGAAGGCGCGTTTTTATTAAACTCTGTGTACTACAACAACAGCTATGCCAGAATCATATAAATTCCAAACATTTGCTTTCCAACCATGTTTATGCTTGATCAGAGCAAGAATAGTTGAAATCATGTAATAGAATAAGCTATCGTCATCTACAAGTCTGCACCCTTTATAGAACACAAGGATTCGTGTATTCATTCCTTGTTATCTACTAGACGTTTACCCCACTCAATGTCATAATTCATGCCCATATGTATTGAGGTTGGTGGAATGGTGAGGTGCAGGACTCTTCTTTATCTGCAGTAGAGAATAAGAGATGAATTGGGGAGAATTAACCTTTATTGAAGTAAACAGTACTCCATCACTTGAGACTGATATTCAACAGTGTTGAGGGTCTGCAGGGCTGCAGTTTCAGGCTGGATAGGCTCGTTGTTGTTTGGATTCATCTTGGAAGGAGGGTTCTCTTGGGTACGTAGTACGTGAGGGAGGATTTCCAATGCTACCAATTGTTAGAGAATAGGTCAAGTGCTGGAACTGGCTTCTTAGGATTTGGACTGCTTTCGAGCAGAAGAGAGATAGAGAGTAGTAAGTGAGTTATGGAGAGACTGTTCTTTATTGGAGAAAAAGGGCAGGCTTAAATAGGAGTTTCTGGTAACTAATCACCAAGTGAAACAGTTGGAAAATAGTTTTTGGAGATTAGAAGGGAGAGATTTTTGGTGTGTTGGAATTGGTTCAAAATAACAAGCAGATTTCTGGAACATGGGAAATTTAGTGGATGAGAACTTTTGCTGCGCATTCTTTGAAGTCTGTCAAGCTAATCCAGTGGATTACGTAACAACATTTGATACAGAAATAAAGCAGAGTTGGTTGATAGATGATCTTTATTGTGAGAAGGGCACTAGCATTTTATACTGATGTGAGGAAGTTATTTGAACTTGTTTGTTTTTCGAGAAGTTTCCATCTTTGGAATTTTGAAGGAAAATTTGAAGTCAAGAAAAATGTTGGAACAAAGAAAGGTACTACAATTGGAACTAGCATTGCTACGCATCAACAAAGAAAGGTACTACAATGTAAATTAGCATTGCTATGCAACTGTATTGTAAAGTAAATAACCCTGACTTCCAGAGTCTTCAAAACCCTGACTTCCGAATTCTTACGTGTCATTTCTTTTAATCACTTTTCGATCTCTTTCTTCAACATTCCAAGAATACGGGTATAAAAGACCTTCCTCTGATCTACAATAAAAAACATCTTATCCTCTGAATATTCTAAGACCTCCTCGGAATCTGAGCTGCCATGTCTGACTTCCCAATGAACCAAGCCACAAGCCCAGCTGAGTCCCAGCAAGCTACCTCCCAAGAGCAACAGCTCCAACAAGTACTCCAAGCCTACAACCAGTTGCTTGAAACCAACCAGTTTCTCGTTCAAGAATTCGAAGCCATGCGCCTTCACGCTACCTTTGTCCAGTCTACCATCCAGCCAACCGTTGTCGCCCCTGAAACCGTCCAGCAAGCCACCATCGTGTCTCGTCCCATGCCAGACTTCAAAATGCCTTCTGTCAAGCCCATTGTTTTCTCCGGTTCCATTAAGAACAAGCCTGTCCACAAACTCCAGAACTACTTGGATGACTACCTCAATCGTGCCCTTGAAATCTGCCGTCTCTACAGTTTTGCCCCGTCTCTGTCCACGCGAACTCACACTGGCCAACCTACCTACGTGCAGTTTACTGCTGCAGGTCTCACTGATCATGCTCGTATCTCCTGGCGTCGAATTCCTGAATCTGAACGCACCTCCATGACCTGGGACCAATACAAGGACTGGATCCAAAAAGCCTTTGGATCTCTACTCACCCTGCCACAAGCCATTGAAGCCATGGAAAAGCTGAACCAGTCGAAGTCTGCTACCCTGTACACTGCCCAATTCAATGAACTTGTATCTGCCATTTCTGCCACTGGTGTCACCTACAATGTCAAGCACCTCTGTATCAAGTATCTCCAAGGACTCAAGATGCATCTCAGAACCATGCCAGAACTGTTTCAAATCACTGATGACCTTGACAAGTTGCAACAAGAAGCTGAAAAGTTAGACAACCTCACATTTCGCCATGCCAGAAGAACCCAGAATGTCAGCCAGTCCTTTCAAGCCAACCAGACCTCCTTCAAGAAGCAGCCAAGTACCCCGTCCTTTTGAAACGTGTTTCCAAGCCTCGATGACCCCATGGATCTCTCCAACACTGAACAGTCTCAGACCTTTCGGTCCTTTCAACGTCTCACGCCACAATAGAAAGAGTTCTTTCGATCTAAGGGTTGGTGCCTCTACTGTCAATCCAAGAATTATGACACCGACCATTGCCAGAAGCTCCAAGAACGTAACCTTCAAGCCCAGAAGTCCAACGCCATCCAGTCTTGATCCAGTCGCCAAGCCTCTCGTCAAGACAGCCAAGGAAACAAACGCTACCAGTCCAAGTCAAGAATCCATGCCACCACTCAAGTCCATTCTGAAGAAGAAGAAGCTACCATCGACTCAAGCTCTGTCTTTCAAGAATAATCATTTTGAGCCTCTCAGCTTTGATGAACCGACCTGCCCTTTGACCACTGCCAACTCTGACTCCACTACTACGGAACCCATCAACGAATTTGATTATCCCCAGTAAAATTTACTCAGCATGAAGAACCACCACTCTTCTGCTTTCTCAGACGCTCCAGGCCTCCTTATCTGCCAAGGAACCATCCAAGACCATCCAGTCTCTATCCTGATCGATTCAGGTGCTACTCCAAGTTTTATCCACACCAACCTACTGTTTATCCAAGACAGCTCTCTCCAAGCTCAAGACTACAAGATTAGATTAGCCAACAAGTCCCTCATCCAAGGGAAACGAACGAAATCGTTGCTACTGAAACTCCAAGGAACCCCATTCACCGACTCCAGAAGCTATACTGCCATGCCCGGCCTTGCCTACGACATTATTTTAGGAAAAGACTTCCTCAATGACTACAATCCAGAAATCGATTGGCCTTCCAATACCATCAAGATTGGTCCTCATCAATGGACATGCACTCTACCAAGACCTCTACCAGAAGTACTATCGGTACAGCAATTTGACAAGCTGCTACACAAGAAACCAGATCCAGAAATGATAATCAGCTTCATGATATGCCAGAACTTCCAAGACCAGCCAGACGACTCTAGACAAGAGTACTAAGCCAGAACTGACTCCAGACAAAACTACCACAGACCAGACTCCAGATGAAACTTTCAAGCCTACTACTGCTTCCAGTAATGAAGCCGACCTCATAGCAAGATCCAAGCTACCTCCAGAAGTCCTAGCCATTATAGACAAGTATCCAGAAGTATTCCAGCCATTTGAAGGACTGCCTCCTTCAAGACCAACTGACATCAAGATTGATACCATCCCAGATGCCGACAAGAACCCTCCTCATAGGCCCATCTACCCTATGAATGAAGAATAACTCAAGGTCCTCAAGGAAGAGCTCCTCACATTACGGTGCTCCAGTCTTCTTTGTCAAGCAGAAGAACAAGCTACGCCTCGTTTTCGATTACCGTGCTTTGAACAAGTTAACCATCAAGAACCGTGCCCCACTGCCAAACATTGTTGAAATGCTCGATTGCCTCTGCCATGCCCGTGTATTCTCCAAGCTCAACCTAGCCTCAGGTTTCCACCAGCTACGAATCCTTGAAAGTGATATCCACAAGACAGCCTTTCGGACAAAATACAGACATTTTGAATGGACTGTAATGCCCTTTGGTTTAGCCAATGCTCCAGCTGCCTTCCAAGGCACAATCAGCTCCATCTTTCGTGACTATATCAACCAATTCCTCACTACCTACACTGACGACATCCTTGCCTACTCTGAGACCTACCAAGACCATCTCAAGCATCTAGAACTCACACTGAAGCGTATGAAAGAACATAAACTCCATGTAAGACTCCACAAGTGCTCCTTCCTTCAAGATCAAGTTGACTACCTTGGCAACCGTATCCACCAAGGCGCTATCTCTGTTCTACCAAATCGTACCTCTGCCATTCAAGACTTTGAAGAGCCTACAATCTACTCAGAACTTCAATCATTTCTCGGTTTAGCCAATACCATCCACCATTTCATCCACCGCCATGCCTCGCTGATAGCTCCACTCTCAGACCTCCTACGTGACCACAAGACTGTCTCCTTTGAAGAGAAATGGAATGACAACGCCAGACACCACTTCTATCAAGTCAAGAAAGCCCTTGCCTCACCAGAAATGCTAGCAATGTTCGACCCCTCCAAGCCTTTGCACCTCCACACTGATTGGTCTGAACATGCCATTGCCAGTTACATCGCCCAGCCAGATGACAAGAACATTGAACAACCAGTTGCCTACTTCTCTCGAAAGTGCAAGAAAGAAGAATCCAAGTACCACCCTTACATGGGAGAAATCCTTGCCTTAGTTGAATCCCTCAAGCATTTCCGCTCCTACATCTATGGTTGCTCTCAAGTACTAGCCTTTACCGACCACCAGTCTCCCAGACACATCCTTACCCAGCCAAAACTCCGTCCCGTCCACCACCGTTGGCTTGCTGATCTGCTCTCCTATGATTTCAAGATCCAGTGGACACCAGGGGAGTGGAATACAGTTGCTGACACCCTCTCAAGACGATGATTTGCCTCAGATGCCTCAGTTCAAGTTGACCTTTACCAGAATGCCACCCACGTCTTGTTAGAACTTCCAGATTCAATACTACACTACCGAACTCAGGATCACCGACAACCTCATAAATGATGTGAAAGACGTAAATACTACTGACCCAGAGTTCCTCAAGATTACCCAGTACCTCATAGACCCAGAAAACCCAGACACCTTTGAAAATGATCGTACCCGTGCCCCCAAGGACCTCATAAGCCAGATCTCTTGTTACAGCCTTCAAGATGGACTACTCTACTACATTGACAAGACCCATGCAAGACTCTTTATTCCAGCACCTCTCAGAAACTCAATTGTCTCCAAAGCCCACTCCTACGGTACAGCCATCCACAATAACTGGGAACGTACTGCTGAACGTATCACACGGAACTTCCATTGGCCCAAGTTCCACTCTGATGTCCAATGATTTGTACAGACTTGTGACTCCTGCCAACGCTACAAGATTGCCAGACAACTTCCTTATGGACTACTACAACCTCACAACGTGCCTCCTCATCCCTGGCACACCTGCTCTATGGACTTTATGACCAAGTTACCAATGACTCCTTCAGGACACGACTCTCTCATGGTTGTTATTGACTCTCTCACAAAAAGAACACGCCTCATACCTTGCAAGACCACCAGTACTGCCAGAGACATTGCCAACCTTTTTGAAGACCATATTTTCAGACACCGTGGTATTCCTCTCCACTACATCTCTGATAGAGATTCCAAGTTCACCTCTCTCTTCTGGAAAAGCCTCTGCCAAGCCCTCAAGATCAAGCTAACAATTGCTACCACTGCTCATCCTCAAACCGACAGTCAAACTGAGCAAAACAACGATTGGATCCTTCAAGCCCTACGACAATTTGTGAACTACGAACAAGATGATTGGGATACACACCTTGCCAAAGTCGAATTCGGTATCAACGACACCATCAACTCTGCCACTGGTCACACACCCTTCTACCTCGAATATGGACAACACCCTTGGTCTCTCTTCAATATCAATTTCTCAGTTTATTCTCCACTGTCACTACGAGACCTCAAGGCTACCTACCAAGTTGTCAAAGATCAAATTTGAGACACTCAAGACCGCTACTCTGCAGTTGCCAACCGCCACTGCCTGCGTTCTCCATTCCAAGTTGGTAACCTTGTTCTGATCTCACTCAAGGATTTCAAGCCACCAAACCTTCGGTACAGACCTTCAAACAAGCTCTCAGACCAGTATACCGGTCCTTACAAGATCACTGAACTTATTGGAAAAACTCCATCCTGCAAGCTTGATATTCCTTCCACTTGGGACGTGCATCCAGTCTTCCACCCAGAAAAGCTCAAGCTCTACTACTTCAACGACAACAAGCACCCATTGGATTCCCAGCCCATGAAATTACGCGTCATTGACCGAATCCTGCACACCAGAACACTCGACAACAAGCAACAAGTCCTTGTCTCATGGAAAGATCATCACCCAGTATATAACTGTTGGCTTGATGCAACTCCAGAACTGTTACAATGCTTCCAGACCCAAAATCAAGATGAAACCTATGATTCTTTGTCATCGCTATGCTCTTGGAGGTGGGTGTAACGTAAATAACCCTGACTTCCAGAGTCTTCAAAACCCTGACTTTTGAATTCTTACATGTCATTTCTTTTAATCACTTTTCGATCTCTTTCTTCGACATTCCAAGAATACGGGTATAAAAGACCTTCCTCTGATCTACAATAAAGAACATCTTATCCTCTGAATATTCTAAGACCTTCTGGGAATATGAGCCCATTCCGTACCTATATTCAAGGACAGATGGCCGAGTTGGTCTAAGGCGCCACACTCAAGTTGTGGTCTAGTAATAGGCGTGGGTTCGAATCCCACTCTGTTCACCTTTTTTCAATCCATGACTTCTTTTTCAATCCTCCATCTTGCACACCGACGACTCGAACGGAAAAGAAGTATAGTTGAATACTAATTCTCCCAGGGGCAAGCAAGAAGCCTGGCAGTCTGGAGAATGAATTGTTCAGAAGCCAGGGTTCAGCGATAGCAGGTTTCAACCGTGTTCAAAATGCGAAATCGAATTGGCAGCGCTTATGGATGGCGTGTTATGTCTCGGATGATAATACTCGCGTGTTGTGAGGTGACAAAAAATGAGCGCGTGTTAGTGCGGACACTTTCCTTTCTGGCTCTGTTTTCATCCCGATAAGCAGCCACTTATTTCAGCTCCTCGCGATACCACATCCCATTCCCATTCACAGGTCGCATTTCCAACTGCCCTTTGGAGGACCACTACAATTGGCACATGTCTCGACCATCGTCATATAATCATATAATAAATGTCGCTGACCCTGGCACACTCAATGAGGTGTTGGCGCGGGTGCGGATTTGCTGTTGTTGTTGTTTCATTTTTTTTTTTTTTATGGCAGTTGTTTGCATCAAAATGAGCCTTGAGGAGGCATTCGAAATTGAACGGACCCTCGCCGCTATCCAGCAAGGGTCATACAAGAAGGTAATGACTTGGCTATCGCTTGAGCAACAACAAGCTAAATGAGCTGAAAGATCCAGTGACTAGGTTGCCCTCCAGTTCCCTGATGAACTGTTGCCACAGTCCACCTCAGTGGCACTCCTCCTCAAAGCTCTCGCCCCAGACGTATCTTTCTTTGTATTAGCCGACACGACATATGGACCTTGCTGCGTAGACGAGGTGGCAGCCGAGCACGTCTTGGCCGATCTCGTCGTGCACTATGGCCGAGCCTGCCTCGGACGGGTCTCCCGGGTTGCTTGTCTCTATGTCTTTGGTCATGCACCGCTGGATGCGACGCACTGTGCCACCGCTCTCACGTCTCTCATGCGCACGATCGACCCCGATCAAGGCACCAACGCCCACATACTGCTGCTGTTCGATACACCTTACCAGTGGGCCTCAGAGAACGTATACTCTGCGCTGAAAGAAGCAGGGTTTTCGAACGTCGTGCCATCGCACATCAACGCTGGTGTCGATGCTGGCAACCTGGAAAAGACTTCATCTTACGGGCGCAAGTACACCCTTCCAGACGGCAAACTTCTGTCAGAGTATGCGATCGTCTTCATTGGGGGCGAAAGTCTTACGCTTACAAACATCATCATGACACATAGCGGCAATCAGGTTTTTATCTTCTGCATCTTTTTTTTTTGGATGTGGCTTCTCATCTTTCGCGCAACAGAGTTACTCATATGATCCAGTGTCCAAAGTTGCCCGAGAAGAGTCTTCAGCCGTGAATAAAATGCTGCGGAGACGTTACGTGATGGTTCAAAAGGCCAAAGACGCTGATGTCATTGGAATCGTTGTTGGGACACTTGGCGTAGGTAACTGCCATTTACCCAGTCCGTTTTCCCTTTCTACTTTTCAAGCCAGTTCTTATGATGACATCCGGTATTTGGAAGTGCCGTCTTAACGCTCAACTTCACACTTGAGCATGACGACTACCGATAATCTGACACTCTTTCTGTCTTCTTCCTCTCGTTTCTTGTTGTTGAAATCTTTTGCTGAATCGCCATTTTACGACAGTGTCGTACCTGCCTCTGATTGAGCACCTCAAGAAGCTCATTACAGCTTGCGGCAAGAAACCCTACTTGATCGCTGTTGGAAAGCCTAGCCCCGCCAAGTTGGGGAATTTCCTGGAAATTCAAGCGTTCGTCCTTGTCGCGTGTCCTGAAAACACTCTAGTTGACAGCAAAGAGTTTATGCAACCTATCGTCACTCCCTTCGAACTTGAGATTGCGTTGGTGCGTGGCAAAGAATGGACAGGACAGTACGAGACTGATCTCACGAAACTGGCTGAGCGGATTGGGTTGGAAGCGGATGAGGAGATACAAAGAAAACTTGATATGGGTAGTGAAGACGAAGACGATGAGCCGCACTTTTCTTTAATGACTGGTGGGTACAAGTCTCGGAAGCAATATGGTGATGCGGAAGAGACGCAAGACGCGGAAGCTGGCGTCGATGGCGAAACTTCAGAAGGAGCTGTTCTACTTCGAAAACCGGCAGGCGCTGTGTCCAAATTTGTGATGAACAGTGCTGCTGGTGACTTTCTAAACTCGAAGCGCACTTTCAAAGGGCTTGAGGTCAAGCTGGGTGAAACTGCCGTTGAAACGGCAAACGAAGGCCGGGCAGGTGTTGCATCAGGTTACTCGGAAGAAGGAAACTCAGCAAACTGATTTGTTCTTAATAAAGTCTTTGACATGCGATCATTACCCTTGGCACCAAAGTTGTTCTGATTGGTGGCGGCTGCCTAATCAACTCAGCAAACATTCCCAACGTCGAAGACGGCTCACACTTCATCAAAGTTATACCCGAGTTTCTGCTTCTTGCGTACGAAGTTTTGGTCCACGGACGGGACAATGGACATCGCCTTGTACAACCATGAACCTTCCCTCTCTAAAACTTTCTGGGCAAATTCAACCGGACCCATTCCTCATACAGGCCGCTCTACATCGCGGTGGAAACACTCTTTCGAATCATTGTCGATTCGACACGTCAGGGATAATCATGAGAACCCGCCCGCGATTCTGATAAATGTTGTTCCCGTTTTCCTGTGTGCCGAACCGTTTGAGGGGTTGGACTTAGAGAAGCTGACGAAGATGGAGAAGCACGCAAAGCCAGCCCCAAGAAAGCCCCGATATCAGCGTGGCGTCTTGTGTATACGAGTACTAAGCTGAGCGCAATTATGACATGTGTTTCTTTGTTGTGGACCCGACTCAAGACTGCATGCAAGTAGATAGGAGTAACTTTTCGTGTCAATAACTGGGCTTTTTTCGTCGTGAGTGTCCAGTGACGCGACTGTTTTCAAAACAAATACAGAGACAATAAACAAACAAAAAAATGTGGGGGATGCGGGCAGTGAGCTGAATCACACATTCCCGCCCCTTTTGCAATGGAGCTCCGGCCGTCTCCAAGGATAGAACCGCTTCTCCAAAGTTCAGACTGCGTACTCCCCTCAGTCATAATACCTCGTCGTTTGTTTAGGCCCCGTTTGGCAATAAAAGTATGATTTGGACGATTTTTTGCAAATTACGAAGTGCCGCGGCAAAACAGTATCTGCAAATACTGCACCATTAGTATCTGCAGATACTAGTTTCCTCCTCCAAAGCAGTTTTTGCAGATATTTTGTTCTTCAAAGCAGTATATGAAGATATTCATACTGGTTGAAAAGTGTAGCTGATCAAATTTGACAAGGGGCACAAAAACAACGGCCATTGAAGTAAGATTTATTCCCCCCTCGCTCTCAACACGCGCTGATAGTCCACCCACATAGCCTGTGCAATCCCATCTCTCCAAACACCTGCTACATCATCATCGTCATGTTGATCAGCACCAACAGTCGCAAAATCAACATTCTCCAGCGCCCATTCGTCATCTTCATCAACAAATCCATCACCTCTAAAGTTAGTGCGTATTATGTTGAATAAAATGGGGAGACCGATTGCAATATCTCTCTGAGTTTCAAGAGAGAAACCGCGCATGGCTTTCAGGATGGGAAACCTCTTTGTGAGGCACCCAAAGATCCGTTCCACAACATTTCGGCATTCAGCATGTCGTAAATTGAAAAGTTCCTTGCAATTAGCCGGCCTGTAGTTTGGTTAAACGGGAGGGAAGACGAAGGAAATAAATAGTACCTTTCATTTGCTTGCCCCCATTCTTTAAGATGATAGCGAGTGCCTCGGTAAGGCACCAAGACCTGGTTGGTGAGAGAATACCCAGCGTCGGCCAGGTACCAACGCCCGTCTGGTATCTTGAATCCCGTTGATAGAGCATGTGCCAAAACGCGACCATCATGTGCAGATCCTTCCCAACCGGCGTGAATGTACTGAAACTTCATGTCCAGCCCACACACTCCAAGCACATTTTGCGACAGTCCGCCTCCTTTACGATTTCGATAAGGGGGGCTCTCGGTTTCAGAAACTACAGCGCTGATGTGAGTACCATCCAGCGCACCAACACATCCTTCAAAAAAGGGGAAATACTTCCCGTTGTTGGCAATTTCACGTGGGATTGGGCTGTTTGCCGCTGGTACCATCATGAACTGAGGCTGAAGTGACAATAAAGCCCTCAGTACCCCAATGAAGCACCTGCTGATCGTCTCTCCTGATCTTTGGAATCGCTCCTGCGCAGATCGGTTGGAATTGTTACCTCCCACAATGAACAGGAAAATTGCAAGTTGTTCATTGTGCTGCATGGTTCTTGTGGCTGGCAATTTTCCTGTCCTTGCTAGCAGCACTACAAGACTGCTGTTCACTTCCAAGTTAATAAACGACTTGTAGCGTTATTGATCAGTATACTCACTCAAAGGTTGTTACATCCATGCGGAGGCTGTTCAGAATTCTGACTGGCTGACCACGTCGCAGCTCCTCCACCCACATTGGCCCAGTGAGTACTGACGTGTGAACTGGCTGCCGTAACAGCCTGGGTGCCCAACGAAGCAGTAGCTTGTTTGCTTGCAAGAGAAGAAGGAGAAGACGCAAATGCTCTTGCCGTTTATCAAGACGCGTCATTTCTTCAAAACCTTCTTGCGCACAGTACCAAGCAACAGTCGCACCTACTTCAGCAACCCTTATTATCCAGGTAGTTCTTCCGAGACACCACATGATGCAGTGTAACGTCTGGATCAGTCTTCTTTTCCATTACGCAATGCACCAAAGACGATCAGCAAGAAAACCACAAGAGAAACTCCCGCACCACCATTTGACTGATGCCGCCAGCTCCAAAGCACATCTGGAAATCAGAACAAGTGACATTTATGCTAGACGAGTTGCTCCTGCAAGTTCTTGCAGGAAAGAGATGCGGACAAACTGTCAAGAAAGAGTCATGGGCCATTGTAATGGCTCGGTTCATCAGACGGTTCAACTGTCCCATCGATCTGTCCAAAATGAAGTCGAAGGTGCAGTCTCAAAAGAGCCTGTTCCAACTGGCACTCCGTATGAAAAAGCTGAGTGGATGGGGTTGGGATGAGTTGAAGAGCCGTCCAGACGCCAACCCAGACATGATTGCAGCCTTTATATCGGTAACCGCGGCTTTCTTTATTGGTACTACAACATTCAACTCACTTTATCATGATCTGCAGGCATTGAAAGCAACAGAACAGAAATCAGCGTGGGACATTGTGAAGTTTGGACTGCCCGACTACAAACTCCTGTCAGACCTATTTAAGGCCAACCTTGCTACTGGAGACCTTGCCAGAGGCTCCAATGAAAATAATGAGCCTGATCCAGACCCTCAAGACGGTGACCAGTCTGATAGGAGTAGTCCATTTCCAGTACTTCCTCCAACTGTGCAGAACCCTTTTGCAGACGCTGGTGCTGGCAGACACACCAACTCCATATCCACACCCACGCCCGTACTTGGTGATTCAGGTGCTTGGCTGACTTGGCTTTTATTTTAACAGCTGACTCAAAAAAATTTTCAGTGACTCCTGTGACCAATTGAGGAACATCCAAGCGCTCAGCTCAGGCCGTTGCCATTGGCGAACGTCCAAAGCGGTCACACACAAACTCAGCTCCATCCTCTGCAAAGTCTGAGTTTCTTGAGTTCAACTCAAACATGAAAAACGTGTTCAAGCAAATCAGCTCTGGAGCGGCTGACACTGAAGCGGCACGATTTGGGAACATACCCCCCTCAGCCTTGCTTACCGTTCAAGTCGCTGAAAAGCTGAACACGCTGCTGACTGCATGCAATGGTCAGTATGATGGTGAAACTTGCAAGTGGCTTGATCTCAGCTTAACTTTCAAGTACGGTGAAATTTTCTCGCAGCCTCATCGAGCGGCTATGTTTTTGGGAACAACTACCGACGCCGCTTCGGTGGAGTATCTGTGCCAGCTCTGGGAAGCTGAAATTTCCCCTCGTGTTTGACTTTTCCCGTTGCGCTGGACTTTGATATTTTAATCCCCCGCTCTCCGCTGCTAGACAGCAATTTTTTGCGTCCCTGTTTCACTGCTACTTTTGCGCCCTGTTATTTGTCGTGCGAGACTGACAATAAACTGACTCTTCAAAAAAAAAAAAAAAAAAAAAAAAAAAAAAAAAAACTCGTAAACGTCAGATACAGGAAAAAGCCGTACACATGTTGACAAACATGTCAAGACGATTTTGGGACAAAAAAAGCGCAGCAAAACACTGGCTTGCGAGCTGCAGGGCATAAAATGGACGCATCATCATACTGTGCATGTCTGAGCTTTCTTGACCCATATGACATTGCTCAGTCGCTTCAGGATGACGTGGGTCCTCCTGTGAATGTGCATATTGAACACACTCGTTTTTGGATATCCAGTGCGGTAAAAGCCTGCAGTTGTAACACGAGAGATAAAATAGGAGTGAAGATTGAATCAAGTCAAAAACAGACAGACAAAGGAACACGCAGAATCAACATGAAACTGTTTGTTCAAACCCGTTCATCCAATTCCCGCTGGCACTCATTATACACACCACCCGGTCAACGAAACGCGGACAGCAAACCAAGGTGTTGATGCGGACACTTCATTCATGCTGCTCAGTTTCCATCGCGATGTGCAGCCGCTGAGCAGTGATGCGCATCACGTTCGCTGGTCGTGTACCGTCCTTCAGACTGTTTTTCGCGCCTGGCGCGAACTCTACAACCCCATCGTCTGTGTGGACTTTTTTGAGGGGCAACAAAGTTTTTTTTTTTCATGTGTATTTATGTTGAATGACAAAAAGAAGTTCTTTCTGAGCAAGAAGTGAAGGACAAAACACACAGTTTGCCAAGCCAGCAATTTCACAATTAAGCGCACCTTTGAAACTGCAAGTTATCACGCACAAAATCCGGAACCTGCATTTTCGGCTGCTGCTTCTTTGCATTCGTTGTTGTGCCAATGTCGCGTCATGGCGACGAAGCGTGCGGCGGCTAAAAGGTGAGGAAAGTGGGGTTCGAACCCACGCCCATTTCTGGATTACGACCTGAACGTAGCGCCTTGGACCACTCGGCCATTTCCCCGATGCTTATGTTGCGTAATAACGCCAGTTCCTCCATTGTGTCCATTTTACTTGACTTTAATTTTTCCTTCAAAATTCCGGAGATAGAAACTTCTCGAAAACAACAAAGTTCAAATCACCCTCACCACAGCAGTATAAAAGCCAGTGTCCTTCTACCAATAAAGATCATCTATCAACCAACATTGCTTTATTTCCGTAACACTTACCTTAGAAATAATGCAGATATGTTGATATACTTGCTACACCCGACAACCGAACCACCAACAACATGAGATCGGTTCAAACGCATCAGCAAGTGAAATGTGGTTGTATTCGAAGACCGGTCAGCACTCACGCGTACATCAATTGAGGGAAAACAAAAACCAAACAAGAGAAAAAGAGAAATTACAGAGAAAAGGGCATTCTTCCACAACCCCCGTTGTTCAGCTCCCCAAGAAATGCGTCGATCAGCGATCTGCCAGTAAATCATCATCGCAGTAACTAGTAAACACGGTACGATCGGCAAACTTCCGCCCAGCCAAAGATTTAAGGGCCAAAGCGGAACCTTCCAATTCGCGGTATTCAACAAAGATTTTGCCCACATCCGGTACATCTTGTCCATCCACTGGTCTTGGAATAAACACTTTGACAATTTCCCCAAACTTTCCACACTCATCTCGAATGTCTTCGAGAATATCGGCGTACTCGTCATTGTCCACAAGTTCTGCTGCAGTCACCATGTTTAGAAGCATCAGCACGCGCGTGGGTTTCGTGTTGCCACTTCCAAGCAGACTGGCAGGGATCATGGGAAGGAATGTGCCAGGGGCCATCGCTCCCGGTCCGGTTTTGCTGCCGCCCACTGACGCACGTTGGACCACCAGCTTCTTGTCACCCAGATCCATACCGTTGAGTCCCTCACAGGCAATATCTGTGATTTCGGGGTTAACATATTCGCAGAAGGCGAAACCCTGCAGACAAGAACAGTTAAAAAACACCGTCCAGTAATGTGAACAAACGAGGTCGCACCTTTGACATGCCAGTGCCCACATCTTTTACAAGGTTGAATGACTTTAAATCGCCAAAAGCCTTCAAGAGTTCAATGATTTGTTCTTCGTTCAAGTAACTAGGCAGTCCACCCACAAAGAGTTTGTT
Source organism: Chytriomyces cf. hyalinus JEL632 (assembly GCA_025435555.1). Taxonomy (NCBI): domain Eukaryota; kingdom Fungi; phylum Chytridiomycota; class Chytridiomycetes; order Chytridiales; family Chytriomycetaceae; genus Chytriomyces; species Chytriomyces cf. hyalinus JEL632. The sequence continues at coordinate 231,342 of JAIWWG010000039.1, read as the reverse complement.
GGGACTGTCACCGACATTTGTCGCAATAACACCTGTACACGGCAAGCGGCAGGATTAAAATCAAAGTTTAGCGCTAACGTCGACAAAACATACCAGGCAAATGGATTGAGGGTCCAGCTCCGTTGGAAGGTCCAACGTAATCCTTGGGTCGCCGGATTTTCAGAATGCCGCCTTGAAATGGAAGACCGTCCAGAGCGATAGCTTTTGTGCAGTCGTCGTCCGTTCGAAACTAAACAGGAAAAAAGAAATGTATGTGTATGTGTATCTTGCTGCAAGAAGGATGGAAAATGCGAAAACCATCAGTTGCATAGTTTGCAAAGAAATATTTGGACTGAGGAATCGCCCAATGCGATAATGCGTCAATCCGGAATATAGCGCACAAAAACGCAAAGCGCGAGAAACAGGAGAACGAAAGGTGGGGAAAAATTGAAGGCATCCTCCCTCACCTCCAAGAAGGAATACGACTTTTCTTTGTTGATTTGCGATGTCAACACGGGGGGCAAGTCGGTCGAAGTGGTGATGTTCAGCTGAGTGAGAGTGTCGTTGAAGAAGGCGAGGAGCATTTCGTCCGTGACACCTGGAGGAATACCTCCCACGTACAGCTTCTTTGATTGTCGCGATGAATTGCCCGCTGCGGCCATGTTGGCAGCAATCGAAGCATAGTCTGATCCGCCGTTCATCCCAGGCATACCCATCCCAATACCCATCATGCCCATTCCATTGCCGCCAACACCCATGCCCATGTTCATTTGCATATGCACGGGAAGACCGGTTCCGAATGAAGCGCCATGTCCGTGGACAGGTTTTGCAGCAACACCCGGTGGAGGGAAGTGGCCTAAATAATCGCGCATGACCCAAAAGAGGAACAAAAGAGGGAGTAAGTTACAAAAGAAGAGGGGGAAAGTGGTTAGTAAATGCAAGAGAATACAGCCAATGCAATAATCACCAGTCAGCTTCGCCTGCATGGCGCCTACGCCCTCAAATCCTTGCGGAGTCATATCCCAGAACGAAAGCTTTCTCTCTCTCAGATGAATGGGCACGACTGGTGCTGATCCACCACTTGTTGCACTGCCAGCAGGAGACCGAGAAGCCCTGCGAGGACGTTTATGGTCCCTGTCCCTGTCCCTGTCCCGTCTATCACCTCTGTCCCTGTCTCCTCTGTCTCTGTCCCTATCTCTGTCTCCTCTGTCCCCTCTATCTCTGTCTCTGTCACTCCTCCGACTGTCTCTGTCTCTGTCCCTGTCCCGGTCTCTGTCGCGATGCTCACGTGGCTCTCTGTCTCTGTCTCTGTCTCGCGGGCTTCTCTCCCTCTCTCGGTCGCGCCGGTCAATGCGGTCACGGTCTTCGCGGGGCATATTCGGAATTATGGCTTTCTTTTCTCCTGATGCTTAGCACGAACTTCATAAAATATACCCATTATTTATCCACTGACTGAATATCCATGGACCTCAAAGCGCTCTTCCTCGAATGGCTGTCTGATATGCACGAAGAAGAGAAGAAGAAAGCCGTGAGCCGTGGAAACTCTCGCCTCTTTTCTGTCTACAAGAAGGCAAGCTTTGAGCGTTCGATAATCGATCAAAAGGGTTCGGACATGGTCGTAACGTGTTCTGAGACCCCTTCTTCAGGCCCACGATGAGCTCGCCAAATATCCGCTTCCTTTGACGACACCTCGGGATGTTCTCATTGTGAAGAACATTGGACCTGGGATTTTGAAGGAGCTCGAGACGCGGTTTGTTTCTGACTGGGTCTTGTTCAACATGGACTCTTTGCCTCTCGCCCATGGACTGATGGATGTTTCATTGTTTCCAGGCTCGCCGCACATCAGGGCTCAAATCCTTGCCAAATCGAACTTCAGCCAAATTCGGCGCATTCATTTCTGCATGAGCCTCTGCGTGCTGTCCCAAAGAAAAAGAGTGCGTTATGCGTGATTGATTCTGTCCGACTGTCACTGAAATCCAAGTTTGGCCCAGATTCGGCGATCACCGAGACAGACACTGCCGACAGTGCACCACAGCCAGCGCCGAAACGCGTGCGAAAAGTAGAGTACGTTCCAAAGTACCGATCAGGAGCTTGGGCGATTCTCGTGGCATTGAAGCAGGGTGGGCAGGGTTACATGTCGAAACATGACATTGTTCAGTCAGGTCAGGAACACGCAGACATGCCCTTGGACACGCCTGGAGCTGGCACCATGTATTCTGGATGGGCATCTATGAAGGGGTTAAAGGAAAAAGAGGTGATTCATCACGTTTCGTGACACTGTATTGGGGAACCAACATCAACGCCACATGCAAATCAGCTCGTCATGGCGTACGGCAATCCACCTCGATTTTGTCTGACTGAAGAAGGGTCAACTTTGGTTGACCGAATGCTAGCGTCGATGAATCAAACCAACTCGGCTGCCTTGCCAACAGACGCGAATCCCAGAAGCATGGTGGACGGCAGGAATTCATCTTCACACGTTAAAGCTACACAATATTCATCAAATAACAGACTATCCAAGTCTATATCCAGCCTCAGCGAAGACTCTTCAGAGCCGGCATCGCAATTAAGTCACGTGTCATCGAAAGGTGACACTGCATCAAATCAGCCATTTCGAAACCTGTCTTTCGCTCCGGGTGAATTCGAAATAATTCTACTTCTCGATACGCGTGAAGTCAAGAATGGCGCAAATCGAAGCTTCTTTTATGACGGGCTTGTGAACAGAAATGTCAAAGTGGAGCAACGAATGTTGGAACTGGGCGATATCATGTTCATCGCGAGGCCAAAGACGAACGGTTGGTGATTTGTCTGAAGCTTCGGGACAGTTTGTTCTGATGGGCATTTGTTCAACAGGACAGTACCACGGAGATGACGAAATTGTTCTGGAGTACATTATTGAGCGTAAAACTATGGATGATCTGGTGTCCAGTATTAAAGATGGACGATTCAAGGAGCAAAAAGTGAGTGCATCGCACCGCCTGCACCCCATCGACATTTTCAGGCCAGTGCATTATTTTGACACAGTGTTTCACAGTTTCGGTTATCAGAATGCGGCGCACCCAACGTCATCTACGTCATTGAGGAAGTAAGCACTGAAAGTGCAGAGTACTTTGGAATGGATGCCGTGCACACTGCGATTACTCAAACACAGTTTGAAAATGGTTTTTTTGTGAAAAAGACAAGCTCAGCAGAAGATACCCTCAACTACCTCGTTTCCCTCATGAATGCTCTGAAAACAGTTTATCGGGTATTTATCAGTTTGTTTTTCATGCGCACTTTATTGCCGAAGGTTTCTAATTAACTGACTCTATTTTAGAACAAAAAGCTTGCCTTGAAGAATGGAAACGCCCCAGGGACACACCCGAAACCAAATACCGTATACTCATTAACATTTCAAGAGTTTTCTCGGCAAAATACCAAAACGAAAAACTTTTGCCTGGGTGATGTGTGGATCAGGCAACTGATGACAGTGGTGAGCGTCATTTTTGCGTGATGGCAACGATTCATCTCATGGCGTTTTCTTTGCACAATCCAAAAGCCTGGAATGAGTTTGGAAAAGTCTGTTTTCTTTTCGCGTACTTTCAAGACTGGCGCAGGGTAACGGTTTCCTTTTCTGGATTCTTTAAAGGCATTCAAAGCTCATCTTTTCATTTGGCTTTGGGATTAACCCAGTCTGTTCAAGTCGCTGGCGTCATGCTCAAGCGATACCGAGCGTGAAAAAGTTATTCAAGGGGCGGGAGGTGAGAGTCGAAAAGCGATAGGAAATGCGCTGGCGAAAAAGATTTTGAATTTGTTTTGGAGGTCCGAAGTGTCCACTTCCGAGTTCTGAACAGCATTAAAGCGCGTTTATATATGATGTTGGTCTCCAGTCGTTCAGCCAAAAAAAAAAAAAAAGAGCGCGTCAGAGTCTCTGCGTCATATTCATTTGTTTTTTTTTCAAGGATTTGTTGTTTGGTTGCACGACAGCCACATCAAAAGAAGATTGGTAAAAAGCTGCTGCTGTTTGCACTATTCACATTATTTGGAGTTGGATTCAGAGTGGGTTGCATACGGCGGTGCGCTTAGACCTTATGAATTTGCCCCTGTGGCGGGCTTCCGCCAACTTACCTCCTGAGTGACAGCGACAAGAGTCACCGGTGCTGAAACGGCTGAAACTACGGGTTATACATGCATGATAATGCGAAATTACGATGGAATTACATTCCGACATAGACAAGCATGCGATACACTGTCCCGCGATCGGCAACCAACTGCATGTCCTGGATGCATTTAGTGCTTCAATACCTGCCAGCGCACACGTTCGCCATGCGCGTTGCGGCGTAACGATACTGGGAAGCCGGGCTGAGTGCTTACGTGTCCCCCCGCTCGCTTCAACGTCCGCTGCAACAGCTGCGATGGAGCCGAAAGCTGCCAGTTCGAGGTGTGAGTCAAAACGCCACCTTTGATTTGATTTCAGTTGATAAATATTCGCCAGGCTAAGCGCGAGCATTGCGTGAAACGCGGTTTCTGTGGCCGGTGTTATATGCGGGCGGGATTGGAGGTCGAAGGAAGGGTCAATGAGGAATCCCCATCCGGAACTGCCCACCCACCAAATGACGTCATTCGCGCCGCAGCATGTGCCATGCAAGACAGAATGTGGGTAGTACTCCAAGGCGGCGATGAGGGAATGACTTGAACGCATCTGCTGCTGTGTCCGCATTTACACAAAGGAGGAAATTTGCAAGGCTGAGGAAGAGCGCTGTCGTCTAAAACTCTTGCTCAGTGTTCTTCAACTGCTCAATGCTCTTCATCTTCAATAAGGCAAGGAAAACCAATCGATGGCATTGCGTGTGATCAGGTATGAGGATGCACATCTGTTTTTTATTCACACGGAGGAGCGTTATGTGTTAATAGTTTTCGCTTTTTTCAAACTGTCCAGAAGCGTGAATGGCAGTGCAAGACAAATGGCCTTCCGGCTGGCCCTCGCGCCAAGAACTCTGGGGCCACCACATTGCAATCATCATGCAACAATTTCGAACATCCACTGACACCCTCATGCATTGAGCACGTCCGAAAGAAATACAGCATATATGAATATGAGCCCCCGAAGAAGCTGACTGCGGATCACATTAAGTGGGAGTACCTTATTTTGGTTCAAACAAACCTGTTGTAATAGAAGTACCTAATAAATGGATGAAAATGGTCAACCCAGTGAGAGCTAACATTAACCAATTAATGAAGGAACTTATTTGTTGAACTAGAAGAGACTGTCAAACAATTACAGTCTGAATTGAATGAGAGTAATAATCCAGATTTCGAGAGGTTGTCAGTTATTAGGGGGTTTCAAATTCTAAATTTGGAAAAATAAAAAGCGATTTTTGAGGCAGCTAGAAATCGAATTTTTGAACAGGGGGGTTTCAAATTCATGCCCAGAAAGAGCCCCCATCAAACTCTCATTGAGGGGATCAACCAATGCCTTCTCTTTGAAGCTCTTGACAAAGATGATAACTCATCATCAGATTCAGATCGTGAGAGTGCCAGCAAGTCAGACAAATCCAGCACAGAGGAACTTCTTGATCTTATGCACTTGGTGCAAGCATCCTGAACCATTGAAGATCACCGACGCATTCCTAAGACTGTTGCAATGTGAAACCACATATTCGAGATGGCAGATAAGGAGTTCTGAGTGCGTGCGCAGATGACTCAGGACTCGTTTTGACATCTTCTCTCGAAAATTGAGCAGCATCCCATTTTCTCAAGTAACGGTTGTCAAAAGCAGATTGCTGTCAACGTTCAGCTCCTTGTGGCTCTGGAGTACTTTGGATGCAGTGGGAATGGAGCAGGTGTTGCACAGACCTCCCATCATGCAGGAGTATCATGGGGTTTTTCTATTCTATATACTTGAAGGGTGGTACAGGCAATACTATCACTGGAGCGGGAGTTTTTTAACTGGCCAAGAAAAGCTGAGCAACGTCAAATTTGTATGAAGGTTATGAGATGCTCTGGTTTTTGTGGTTGTGTTGGCTTCATTGACAGAACCGGAATCCCTCTCCATCAGAAACCACACCCAATGGATCCAGAGACATGGTTTTGCTACAAGAAGTTTTGCGGCTTTAACGCTCAGCTTGTCTGCGACGATGAAAGGCGAATCATCTACTACCATATTGGGTGTGTTGCCAGCAATCATGATTCAACCGTTTTCAAATGAACACATCTCTGCCAGTAGCCTCAAAACGTTTTTTCAAAGGGTGAATACCTGCTTGCAGACTCTCAAAACATCTCAGGCTCAACAAGGCGCAAGTACAATCTGAATCTAACGTCAACTTGGGCGGTGAGCAATCACATGAATGGGATTCTTCAAGGTCGATTCCAGTCACTTAAGGGATTGCATGTCGTCATTGGGAATAAGGAGGATGTCAAGCATGCCTGCAACTGGATGCAAGCTTGTTTCATTCTACACAATTTCTTGATCAATGTGGGCAATATTTGGACATGACAGGATGGATGGGATACAGAAGACATGGGTATTGATAAAGTAGTTGATGGAGTTACAGTGGGCGATGTTGATGCAGTAGTTGATATCTGCAAGGTCATAATACAAGAGATGATAGACAGTGGACATATACAGGCACGCGATTAGTGATGGGGAGTTCAAAAAATAAAAGTTTATTTCATGTGCTAAGGTGCAAGAAAATATGACACAAGAAAACTATTGTGGAAAAGCTTCAATGACATATCCCTTTGCTACAACAAAGCCCATTCCACTCTCCAAAAGCATCTTGAGCATTGTATTTTGCTCTGCTTTAAGTTTCGTTTCATTTTCCAAATGCCAAGTTTTGTACTCCTTCTCTGACATTTCATGTTTTAGCATAAGCTCCTCACGTTGAAGCGCCAGAGTTGCTTCTGCAGACTTGGTTTGTGCAACTAAATGCTTTTCCATCAGGTCCAATTTCGGGACTTGACTCTCCATGTAACTGCTGGCGAAGGAAGTTCAGGTAGGCTTTGCTGCTGATGATGAAACTGACGTCTGACCATTTTTCCCGATTGCTGAGGCTGAATCCAAATCAGAGTCTGAAGAAAGATCCAATTCAATTGCTGATTTCCCCTTTTTCCCCAGTGTTTTACTTCAGGTTTTAGGAGCAGATCCTCCAGTTGGTTTGGCAGACAGGTCAGCAGGAGGCATTGGATTATGGTCAAGTTCTTTGTCTCTCATGAGCGATTTGTCCTGATTGTTTGAATTTTGTTTGTTGTGGCTGTTTGAATTTCTTTCATCCTCATTTTCCATGTCAATTGAGCTTCTATCATTGCCATCCATTGCATTGCTTGTCTCATTTCCATTGACTTCATCTTCTCTTTTGAGTTCAGGGACATTTGTCTGGGACACTTGCATTGGCACAACATTTGCGCGGTGACTGAACAGTTGATCCAGTTCAAGAAAAAGGAGACATGTATTCAACAATAAACAATACTCTTTCCACAAACACAACTTGTCAGCTGTAAAAATATAGACGCTGGTACACGACTATATAGCGATCGTCTTAGAAGTTCTTAAAGCTCGTATCGATAGTAACTACTCTTTTAATAGATCAACTAAAGACTCCACTATTAGCACAATAAACTAAGAAAGAATGTCGTAGCATGCAAACCTAAAGATATACGCAGTCGGTAAGAACAATACTGCAACAGAGCACAAAATAGTAGACGATAAGATTCTGCTCTCAAGGGAGAGACAGATATAAGTAAGAAACACTAAGAACAATGGTCAAGTGACCCATTGTGTGAATCAAAAAAAACAGAACAAAGAGGTAGCTTGTAAAACAACTATCGAATAAAATGATTGGATGAAAAGACAGAGACTGAAAAACATCCAGAAGAAAGATGAGTGATCGTAAAGAAATAATTAAGATTGGCAATGTGTAAATAAAGAATTACGCGTCCTACGACTGAATTCAACACTCCTCCACACATGTACAATCATGTATGGCTTACCAAACCAATTCCATCCACTCCCTTCTTGAACAAAATCTTGCCAAGACTCTTTGTGAACATGTCAGCCTTCATTTCAGTAGTGCTGATGTGTTCCACGTTGAGCTCTTGCTTGTTGATGTACTCACGAATAAACTCAATTTTCACCGCCATGTGCTTAGTCCTGTCCAGCATCCTTTCGCTGTTCAGAATCTTGATCAAGGCCATATTGTCATTGAAAATCTTCATCCTCTTGGTTACAATTCCCAGAGACTTGAGTAAATCGCGTTCCCAGATCATATGAGTGAGGCACATATAGACGCTCTCCAATTCGGCAGCCGTCGTTGAACCTACAACTCCTCCAGATCGTTTACTTTTCCAGTGCATAATGTTTGAGTCCAAGAATGTGATGTAGCCGTACGTAAAACGACAGTCTACCGTGTCTGTTAACCATTCAGCATCTGCGTAGCCGACATGGTGGAACTCCTTGCACCGTGTGAACACTAGACAGAGGTCCAGTGACTTTTTAACGTACCGTAGAACATCGGTAGCGTGCTTCCAGTGAATATCACTTGGCTTATTATTGAATCTACTAAGACTACCAACAGCAAAGGCTAGGTCTGGTCTTGTCCATTGAGTAGGGTACAAGAGACATCCAATGAGACTCCTGTAAGGTTGTGTTGTGGTGTCGTTGTCATCTGAAGGTGCTACTGGAGTGCCTACCATTGGCGTTTCCCTTGTAGTAGCTTCCGTCATACCAAAATGAGTTAGCATCTCACCCAGAGATGGCTTCTGTGATAGATAGATCCGAGACTCGTCCCTCATGACTTGCATACCAACGAAACGTTCCACTACACCTAAATCCTTGATTTCAAATTTGGCAGATAACTCCTTAACGAACTTGGCCCAGAGAGACTTGTTGCTCCTGGCAATACCACACAGAAAATCGTCCACGATCAGGATCAACATGATGAAATCCTTGTCCGTGAGTTTCCCACGTGTGAAAATACATGGGTCGAAGACACTTGGCTTGAAACCGAGATCTTTCAATGAACTGCTAAACGTCTTGTTCCACGCTCTAGCAGCTTGCTTTGTACCGTACAATGCCCGTAGAAGCTTTAGAACGGTTGGTACACCTGTACCAAAAGGGTACTCTTCAAATCCAGGAGGTTGCCTCATGTACACTTCGTCATCCAGCTTGGCTTGAACGAAAGCATTACGTACGTCAGCTTGATACATCTCCAGATCGTGATCACAGCACATGATCATAAACATCCTGATTGAATACGGCCTGGCTACCGGTGCAAACGTGTCAAAGTACTCGACACCCTCGATCATTGTAAAACCTTGAGCTACCAATCGAGACTTGAATTTACCAGGATTACCTTGAGAATCCTTTTTCTGTACATCAACAAACCTACACCCAATGACGTGCATATCTTTAGATTTCGGTACATGTTCCCAAACTCCAAATTCCTTGAGCTGGTTGATTTCGACAGTACGAGCTTCCACAACGCGTGGATCTTTGACATCGATACCGTTCGACAAGAAAGCATAATGAACCGAGTTTCGTGATGAGTTCCAACCCTTACGTGGTACTGGAATTCGTGTTGATCGACGAGGTGGGGGTGCGGGTATCTCCAATTCACTGAAGTCCGACTCGTCACTGACATTTCCCTGATCAACAATCTCCTCCTGATCAATAACCTCCTCCTGATCGTTAGAAGCCTCAAGATCGTCTTCAAAGAATTCGACATGTTGAGGTTCGACAGGATCACTAATTGATGCAGGAACTTTGGTGTTGGTCTCGATGAATTTCACGTTCGTAGTAGTGAAGATTTCGGAGAGATCAGTAGTTATAACGTTATACGTGTTTTCGTGGCTCGTGTAGCCCAGAAAATAACAGCTGACAGTTCGTACGTCCAATTTGTTTCGACCCTTAAGATTTTCTGCAGCTAACCTAGAAAAACCTTTTGACCCAAAAATAACCAGGTTACCAAGATTTGGCTTGATACCGGTAAACATTTCGATTGGAGTCATGGAATCGTTGTGAACAACGGGGGATCGATTTGAAACATACGTAGCGTTGAGAATGGCATAGGGCCAAAACGCTTTAGTTAGAGGTGAGTCGTTGAGAATGGTCCTGGCTCGATCGAGAATAATCCGATTAGAAACCTCCGCCATCCCATTTTGCTCGTGCTCATAAGGTACTGAAACTTGCTGCTCAATACCGAGTTCGACAATGAAGTTTTTGAATACGCCGTGGATAAATTCCTTGGCATTGTCAGACCGAATAACTTTCAATTTTTTACCGGACATTCGCTCTGCCCAGGTAAGCCATGGTTTAAAATATTCGACAATTTCGTCGCCAGAACGCCCTTTCATCGGAAACGTGAACCGACACAGTGTGGCATCGTCTGTTAAAACCAATATTACTGTTTCCCCATTTCGACCAGGTGTATTGATAATTACGAAATCCATATGGACCAACTCGAGTGGATATTTAGATCGTGGATTTCCAGAACTCTTGAATGAACGCCTTGTCATCTTATTTTCGACACAGGCGTCACAGTGAAAGCTAGGTGGTACTGGTGGCACTTTGAGATTATCAACGATTTTCGACAATTTCAGTATACTCGCGTGGCTGATGTGGCACATGCGTCGATGTAGAATTTCGTAATCGTTTTGAATAGCTGATAGAGCTGTACCGTTGATTATGACCTCAAAATTCATAATCCACCGATTGTCTACTTTGGTTGCAGTCATTACCTCCGTGGTATCCTTATAAAAGGTACTGGTCCCATTTTCAGTGACTTCTTTCAAACCGTGTTTGTCCAACGAGATAGTAGACAACAAATTGAATTTGAAGTTGGGTGCGTAGATTACATCTTTGAATTCGATCCGGTGAGTTGTACCATTCGATAATGTAGCTTCGACTTCAACTGAACCATGACCGAGTGTAGTGTCCAGTTTTCCATTTGCAATCTCGACTTGAGATTTTCTTGCAACAAAATTTTTGAAAGCGTGACGATTGTTACAATAAATGTCTGATGCGCCACTGTCTTTAATCCAATCTGACTTTTTGATCGTCTCTGAGGATTGATATTGATGCTTGCTGGCAGCACAGAATGAGAACTTGACTTTGTCACCTTCCTGATTCTTACCAGACTTCTTGGATGCATTATTAGCATTACCCGTAGTACTAGAATTACTCGACAAGACCGACTTGTCGAAGTTCTTGGGATTCACGTGACAGTCCTTCTGCATGTGCCCATTCTTACCACAACGGTGGCATTTGATGACCGAACCGTTACCATTACCCGAATTAGTATTGGATTTGTTACTACCAGCATTGAAAGCTGTAGAACTTTTCTGAGATTTTTCCCGCGGACCCATTCCTTGGGATTTCGAATCGATTTCCGCTTCAAGCAACGTTCGAATAATTTTCTCCTTGGTTAAACCACTCTCCATAGTTTTGAGAGAACTGGTAATCGGATTCCACTCAGTTGTACGAGGGATCGACCGTAACAGAACTACTTGATGTAGTTTATCCCAATCAAGTTCGCCAGATTCCTTCAAAGATTGAATTGACGCGTTGATGGTTGAAATATGAGACGACATAGACTTGGAAGAGTCATACTTGATCTCAAATAATTTGTCCAGCCGAATTAGAACTGAGTTCGCTGACTGACTTTGAAAATTTTCACCCAGAATTTTTACCATTAAAAATGCTGAAGGCTCACGGCCAACCATATTGGCTGCCTCAGACGAGAATTTGTTGACTAAGAGACTTCTGACTTTAACATCGTCTTTAGCTCTTGTGCTGGCCTCCTTGACACGTTGAGATTTCTGATCAGCTGATTCCCCAGCAACAGGTAGATCGTCTCGGTCACGAGTGATAATATATAGAAGATCCTTCGACTCCAAGTAGAGACGAACTTTCAGATAAAATAGTGGCCAGTTTTCAGTCGTTGCATCAAAGACAGGAAGTCCTTTGTATGAATCGTCTGACATTGTTGTAACTTGAAATATTCTGATGAAAGTGAATCGTCCAAGTAGAATGGTGCTGATAACGTGTAAAAATATAGACGCTGGTACACGACTATATAGCGATCGTCTTAGAAGTTCTTAAAGCTCGTATCGATAGTAACTACTCTTTTAATAGATCAACTAAAGACTCCACTATTAGCACAATAAACTAAGAAAGAATGTCGTAGCATGCAAACCTAAAGATATACGCAGTCGGTAAGAACAATACTGCAACAGAGCACAAAATAGTAGACGATAAGATTCTGCTCTCAAGGGAGAGACAGATATAAGTAAGAAACACTAAGAACAATGGTCAAGTGACCCATTGTGTGAATCAAAAAAAACAGAACAAAGAGGTAGCTTGTAAAACAACTATCGAATAAAATGATTGGATGAAAAGACAGAGACTGAAAAACATCCAGAAGAAAGATGAGTGATCGTAAAGAAATAATTAAGATTGGCAATGTGTAAATAAAGAATTACGCGTCCTACGACTGAATTCAACATCAGCGACCCAGACAGGATCAACCAGGTCATGAGGAGCTTACCTAAGTCATGGGAGAATGTCCTCCCAGCAATCAGAGCACAGACAAACTTGATGACCAGCTACAAGGAATTCAAAGGAAAGATCATATCCAAGTATGAGTACATGCAAGTCGAAAACAAAGAAGTAGGAACTCGTAGAGGAGTAGCCATGCAGGTGAAACAAAATGCAACAAGATTCAAAGGAGAATGTAACAACTGCGGCAAGCCAGGACACAAGAAATCACAATGTTGGGCCAAGGGCGGCGACAAAGAAGGTGAAGGACCTAGACAACGTGAGAGAAAGAGCGATGAAAAGAAGGCTCACCAAGTTAATCAATCAAGAAACTATGTGCTTACTGCAGCAAAGATCAAACTGGAAGATGGTGACTGGATTCTGGATTCCGGAGCAAGTAACCACATGACAGGCAATAAGAAAATCATTAAGGACTTGACATTCAAAGACGGCCTTGGCAAGGTAACAGTAGCAAGTGGCGACCAGTTTGAAATTACGGGAGTTGGAGTTGTTGAGATGAAGGGCGAAGAAGGGACAGTAACAATCACTGGAGTTTTGTACGTACCGGGACTATCTGTCAACCTCCTGTCAATCTCCGCACTAAGCATGAAAGGTGCAACTGTAAAGTTCGACGACACAGGCACCTCAGCACTCTTAAACAAAAAGATCATCCTCCACGCCACTGATATCCGTGAAGGCCTCTACACACTACCTGAAAAAAAGGCGGGATTATCAACAAAAATCATCAGACAAACCACCATGAAAGAAGCTCACCGACTAATGGGACATTTGAATGCAAGAGACCTGAAGAAACTTCCAGAGCAAGTCGATGGCATAAGCATCAAGGACGAGGATCTTGAGGACTGTAGCGGAATCTAAAACTACAAGAAGAGTTGGGAAAGAAAAATCAGCACAAGTGGAAACACCAGGTGAAGAGCTAAATCTGGATCTTACCTTTATAAATGGAACACCGGTCCTCATGGTCTCAGGTATGGGAAGCAGATGCACATTTGCGAAAATTTTGGGCAGAAAGAGCGATGCACTCCAAGGAATCCTTGAGATAACCAAGTTGATTGAAACTCAATACAACCACAAATTGAAAGTGATCGTATCCGACGGGGGAGGCGAATTTATGAACAACAAATTCAAGAAATGGTGTGGAGAAAAAGGAATCAAACACTATACCTCGATGCCTTATACACCTGAACGGAACGGAATTGCAGAAAGGAAGAATCGCACTGTGATAGAAATGTGCAGAACAATGTTAGCAGACGCAAAAATGGACAAGGAAAAGTACTGGATATACGCACTAGAGATGGCAGTCTATATCAGAAACCGATGTCCTACAAGAGCAACTGCTGGAAACAAAACTCCATTCGAAGCGCTGACAGGAAAGAAACCAAACTTGAAATACATGTGACGATTCGGTGAAAGATGTGTTGCATACATCGACGGGCACAAGCGTGGAAAGCTAGACAACAAGGGTGTTAAGTGCAGAATTCTGGGAATCAAGGAAAAGGGGTAGCTGCTTCTTGAAGACAACAGTGGCAGAATATTTGAATCAGTCCATGTGAAATTCCCCAAGCAGGAGCCAGAGGAAGAAGATGAATCCTCAGAAGATGAACCACCGGAACTACTCTCAGACTCAGAAGATGAATCAGAAGAAAGATTTGGGACAAGACCCGCAAGACCCGCTGCAACAAGAGTTCCTCCACAACAACAGCAGCAAGAAGTTCAAACACCAGAACCAGAAGAACAAGAGGAAGAAGATGAGCCAAGAAGCCCATCTCCAATCTGTATCTTACAACAACTGTCCCAGTCACAACCACAGCCAAGAAGTTCAAAGATAGCCATGCCAGAGCAAACGGTGCAAGTACTGGAACCAATAGACAAGGTCGCTGCAAAAGACATCAATTCATCAGTCGATCAATCAAACATCATTGAAGGAAAAAGGAGATGAGCCACTTACGCATTTTCGGCAACAACTGAGGATCCAAAATCAATCGCCAAAGCACTCAAGAGGGAAGATGCACCAAAATGGAAGGACGCAATCCTGGATGAACTGAATTCATTAGTTGAGATCAGGACCTGGGAAGTGATTGACTTAAGAAAGGAGCCTACTGAGAACATTGCGGACACTAAATGGGTCCACAAGCGAAAACAGGATGCAGCAGGAGTATTTGAGAAATACAAATCACGACTAGTTGTTCGAGGATTCACTCAAGTCGAAGGAGTAGACTACGATGAAACATTTGCACCAGTTGTACAATCTACAACAATCAAAGTGTTGATAAGCATTTCGTCAGCAAAGCAATATCAAATCACCCAGATGGATGTCATAACTGCTTACCTTAATTCAAAGATGGATTACAATGTAGTAATCCGAATTCCAGACGGCTATGAGCTATTGCATCCACAGATTGATCGGAAACGGCACGCGTTGAGGCTCTTGAAGGGTTTGTATGGAACCAAACAAGGAGGCTACCTGTGGAATGAGGAGTTCAAAGGGACATTAGTCAGTATTGGATTCAAACAAGCAGTATCCGACCCTAGACTATTCAGAATCCAGTGGAACGGGAGTGAACTGCTAATCACCTTGTACGTGGATGACATCTTGATCGCGACAGACAATGAAGGCCTGCGAGAGTGGGTGGAGAACCAGTTGGTTAAGAAGCACAAAGTCAAGTTTATGGGGGAGATACACACGTTACTCAGATCAGTCATCAAATATGACTTGAAGGACAGACGTGCGAGCTTCCAGCAATCAAGCTATTTGGAATCAATTGGACAGTGGTACCAACTAGAGCATACAAAGTACATGACGCCATTGGAGGCTGGGATCAAGCTACCAGATGAGGAAACAGAGTCGACCATGGAGCAATATCGAAGCCTGTTAGGAGCTGTAATGTATGCATCAGTGTCAACCAGACCAGACGCAGCTTATGCAACAGCCTACCTGGGAAGATTTGCGTCAAAGGCAACAGAAGCGCATTGGGCAGCACTGAAGCGGCTAACTGGATACTTGGTGAATACTAGCAAGATGGAACTCAAGTACACTGCCGGCAAAGAAAACTTGATCGAGGCGTGGGTCAATGCTAGCCACTTGAGTGAAGGAGCATATGGAGTAAGTGGCCACGCCATATTCGTTGGAGGGAACCTTGTCACTTGGAGGTCTCGGAAACAGAAGACTGTAGCGCTATCATACATGGAAGCTGAAGTGAATGCGTTAGTGGACGTCATAAAGGAAGTCGTGTGGCTAAGGGAGCTACTTACTGACTTGGGTGTTTCAGCTATTAAGACTGTCATTTACGAGGACAACCAAGCGGCCATCGCATCAAGCAAGAACGCTATTGTAAACAACCGTACGAGACATATGCTCGGTAAGAAAACGTTTGTACAAGAAACTATTAAGGAGTGCAACATTGAGTTGGCATTCATCCCAACTAAAGACCAAAAGGCAGATGGACTCACCAAGGTGAAAGGACCAAGCGAATTCAAGAAATTCAGAATCGGGATGGGGTTGGAGTACAGCGTCACCAGGTAGGGGGAGTGTTGGAATCCCCAGCTATGGGGCACCGTCAGTTCTGGATCTTTCTGGAACAAATTATTTTTTTGTCTGTTCGACTGTGCCACAATGATTTCATTCTTCACGAGTATAAAAGGAGACGTGTATTCAACAATAAACAATACTCTTTCCACACATATCTCAATACAAGTCTGCACCCTTTATAGAATGCAAGGGTTCGTATATTCATTCCTTGTTATCTACTAGACATTGCGTCAGATACACCTTGACATTTCAACTGGCTCAGTAGGCTTTGATTGGTTGTTTTTTATTTATAATTTTCCCTGGTGATGGTGAATGGAAAGTGAGAGCTGTCACGACCAATTTACTGTTCTTTCAGTAAATTGGCTTGCTGGCTCAATTGCTTCCACTCGCTCCCTCCTCGCTCAACTGTCACCACCACCAGGGTATGATCTTCTCTTATTTACTTTATATGATTGCATGTAAACAAAGAAATAAACACGACCATTCTTTCAGTAAATTGGCTTGCTGGCTTGCTTGCTTCCACTCGCTTCCCCCTTGCTCAACTATCACCACCACCAGGCATTGGTTCTCTCTTAGACGTTTACCCTACTCAATGTCATAATTCATGCCCATATGTATTGAGGCTGGTGGAATGGTGAGGCACAGGACTTTTCTTTATCTGCAGTAGAGAATAAGAGATGAATCGGGGAGAATTAACCTTTTTTGAAGTAAACAGTACTCCATCACTTGAGACTGATATTCAACAATGTTGAGCCCAGCCTCGCTCAACAAAATAAGCTTGGCACCAGTTCAAAAACTGCAGTGGAATCTCCCTTTAATCCAAGTAAGGTGCTCAGCTTGTTCAACCTTAGAGAGGGGTTTGCAGATAGTGTCGATGTCCGCTTGAGTTTTGAGGTGAATAAAACCTCAATTTCGAAGAACCTGAAGAACAAGAGAATATGAGACATCTTTCGAAATTTTTGAAGACCATTCTTTGTTGCGGATTAAGTCTCTTGCTTTTTCTTGGAGAGCCGCTTCAATGTTGAAAGTAGCAGGGAGATGTTGGTTTAAGGTGTTGTGATGAGCCATGCTGTATTATGGGTTAAAAATGGATCTTAAAAAAATAAAAGACATACCATCTACAACATCTTGCATCTAAGCCAAGTTTAATAGCATGACTGCTGGTTTTTGAATTACTTGGCCACATTGTACTAACATTCAAACCAAAATCAAAAAGGCAAGCCAGTGAATACCAGAATTCACTGATTTGGAGAGTCATTCCTGAACAACAAGGACCAGACCGAAGTAGTTCCTCCCAAGTCATTCCAGTCTCTACCATCTTTGCTGCAATCACAGTTTCATGCCCATGCTTTGCCTTCGCAGTCAATCCAGCCCACATTGTTTCCCAGGATGCGACTTCAAAGGACAAATGTGTAGCTTTTCCATCTATTCCAATCACAGGTGCCAGTTTGAGACAGACATCTTTTGAACTTTTGGCAGTGAAAGACAAATCATACAGGACCCTGACAACATATGGCCTCTTGCTGGTATCAACAAGTCGGAAGAGGGAGAGCAGGACCAGCGGGAGGAGGGGGTGGTGGTGGTGACATCCTTGCTTCTTGAGGGAGGCGATGGAAAGTGCTGAGTCTTCACTGCCTTTGCCAATGGGAGATCTGCCTCATCTGATGACTATTCAGCATAATATTAAGTACCTCTAAGACATAACAACCAAATTACTTCATCCTTGCCACATCTGATGCATCTGGGTGAGTCCTCTTGTGCGTCTGCATGTATTTTGAAAATCAGCCAAACTTTTAAATAATACATACCATTTCATTATCAATCGCCAATGTACTTGAATCATTGATACAAAGCAATGGAGTAGAATACACCTTTTCCGAAAGAAAAAACTGTCAGTTGAAAAAAATGACTCAGCTGCTGGTTTCCAGTTTCGGTACTTCCATTCCTTGAGGTTGGCTCACTCACATCCACCCCTTCATTATATTCCTGTTGATAGCCATGTAGTTGGACTGTATAACCCCTTAAATGAGCCAAACTAGCTCAAAGAGCGTACTCAAAGGTGTATCCAATGGCATCAGGAAAGAAGGACCCTTGGTGGGAGGCAGTGCAGGACAGTAGATTCATCCAATCCGGTTTCCATCCACCAAGAATCAGCAGAAGAGACTCAGACGTACTGTTGAATCTGTCATTGCTTTAAAATGGGTCAGTTGCCACTCTCTAAAAAAAACCAATGAACCTGTCAATCTTGAAGACAAAGTACCAGCCGACAATGATGATTGGTGTGTGAGAGGCATCAATGTGCCTTTATGAAGTGAATCAGACAAACAAGGACAGAGTAAAAAAATTAAACCTGCAGATACTCTCGCGTAAGTCGAGATGATGGAAGGCGATGATGCTAATGACAACGATGATGAAGACAAAGAGGGCAAATCCGAGGCGGCGACGCTGGCTCGTGGAGCAGGGGTGAAGTAGTTGGTGATGCATGTTCTCTTCATTTTGGTCCAAGTTATTTTTGTGCTAAAAATAAAAATATCCAGCCATTATCCATCACTCACTCTCAGTGAGAATAAAACACTTATTCAAAGTTGAGTTGATTCTTCACTAAATTGAATTTTCTTAGCAAGAACACCCACTCAAATTAACCACGTTATCCCTCACTCAATCTCAGTGGT
Source organism: Chytriomyces cf. hyalinus JEL632 (assembly GCA_025435555.1). Classification (NCBI taxonomy): domain Eukaryota; kingdom Fungi; phylum Chytridiomycota; class Chytridiomycetes; order Chytridiales; family Chytriomycetaceae; genus Chytriomyces; species Chytriomyces cf. hyalinus JEL632. The sequence goes on along the minus strand of JAIWWG010000039.1, from coordinate 212,630 downwards.
GATAATCCACCGCATTCAAAGTTGAGTTGATTTGTCACTTGCCGCAGTGGTGGCTTCAACAATCCAAAATTTTATTAGATAATCTCCACAGAAAAGGCGTGTGCATGGGGGGTGAAACAAAACAATGGGTTTATTGAACAAAAATTGGCTATTGCTGATAGTATCCCCCATTCTGGGGAGGTGCCCCAAAATTCTGTTGATATTGTGGTCCCGGTGGCGGTGGGCCACCGTACTGTTGCGGAGGCTGTGGATATGATTGAGGTCCTACTGCATATCCAGCAGCAGGCGCTTGCTGAGGATAGCCGCCGTATTGTTGAGAGTACTGTGGCTGCTGCTGGTAAGCCGCACGTTGCGCGGCCAAGGATGCGTCCATCAATTTGTGATAGGTTGAACATGCATTCGTGAATCGATCGTTCAATTGGACGAGTTCGTCTTGAAAAGTTTTAAAAAGAAAACGTGAGTGTTCATCAGGCGATTTCAAAGCTGTTGCCGCTCACCTTGCTTGGACCTGGCGCCTTCCAAGTCTGCGAGAAGTTTAGGCCTCATGACCAAAATGGCATGGTAGAGTTCCTGATAAAGTCACAAAAAATACAAGCGCGCTTTTGAGTTACCACAATCAAAAAAGTCAAGCAAATGTCAATTCACCTGCACGCGTGCGTTTTCGCTCAAACTTTCGCCCGGTCGAAGATTCGCAAGCAACCCAACAAACCGCTCCACCTTTTGCACATCTTGTACGTCATCCCCAGCTGGACCACCGTTCGTGGCTGCAGGTGCAGCATTTCCCTCAATTCGTTCGACATAGTTTGATGGAAAAATCCCAACACGACCGCCACATTCTCCTTTCCACCACTCCTTAAAGGTCGTGTCGTCGTGCACGTTCACAACGTCGTTGAATGCGAGGCGCAGTTCGCCTTCTTCGAGTCCCGGAAAATCATACAACGCACGAACGCGGCAGATTGGGTTGCGCGTGGTCGGAGTTTGCGCGGGTGCAGGAGGAGCTGAGTTTCGGGAGTGCTTTTTTTGTTCGTCTGCAGACATGGAGAGGGCGAGCTGGCGGATTGGAACGACAGAAGTCTGTAAAAAAGTAAAATAGAAATGTAGGATAGGTGACTCACTGCAAGTTCAATCTCATCATCCTCCTGTTCCTTTGCAAGTTGACTTGCAGACTTTTTCGCAGAATCGGGTTTCGCATCCGGGTCAGGGAAATTCAGGCCTTGTCGCTTCAACTGGTTATATGCGTCAACTAGGTATCCGAGTTCCGGCTTGTCTTTGAAGGCAATCGCCCACGATTGGAGCATTTCAAGGATACGAAGTTTGACTGTCATGTGCACACCCGAGGACATGAGATGGCGGGTGATGGCGTCAACAAATACGCGCGAAGAGATTTCTCTGTGCACTGTAACCAAAAACAGTAAGCTAATGAGGCCGATGATGGGTTTGAATAATTCACCCTTGATTGAACACGTCTGCACAAGCGAATTTGCAAGGGTGAGGGCAAATAGAGACACGTTTGCATTGGAGTGCACAATGCGTTTGGACAATACAGAGACGGCCTCGCGTGCCTTATCCGAGGATCTGTGCAAACAGAGCGATTAAACTGAAAGTAAAATGAGAGCAACAACTTTCGTGCTTACACGTTTGCATTATCGCAGATGCGAATAAAGAGCGCCCAATTCTCGCGTGTTTGTTTCTCGTCTGTTGCCTGTTTGTCGATGGTGGGGTTAGCGGGTGTCTTTCCTCTTGCAGGCAGTTGGGAGAGAAGGGGTATCCAAGCATTTGTGCACAAGCGCTTGCTTCGACATCTCAGACGCCTTGCCTGCTATCTTTCAGGCCAGCACAGTATGTGCTGTTGATTTGCGGGGGAACGGACTGGTTCTGGGGCAACACACCTGGCGAACAAGTGCTTCCATTTGGTGAAATATTTTGAAATCAAACCTCCACGAATCACAGACATCCATGAATTCCTCAGCAGTTGTTCACTTCATCGATTCAGCTGCATTCTGGAAGCTTGGTTGCTCTAAAAATGAAGCAAGCACACAAGTGCCAACATCCTGCAAGCCATCAGACAAAACAAAGACAAAACAAAGACAAAACAAAGAGGTGAGGAAAGTGGGGTTCGAACCCACGCCCATTTCTGGACTACGACCTGAACGTAGCGCCTTGGACCACTCGGCCATTTCCCCGATAACATCACTAAAAATTGTGCGTATATGTTCTAAATAAACTTCGAACCCTACTCATTTGCTCTGAAAACGTCATCAAAACTCAGTTAAGGAAACTCAAAAGTGCTTTCTGTATTTTTAAGACAAAAACTCATGGGTGCACGTCCAATCACATGACGGGACCGCCCTCATAGTGTGAGGCAAGAATGTTTTCGGTAAACTTTCCAAAAGTGAGTCCATCTCCAAGATTGAAATCGACTTCAGGCTGCAAGAAGCAAGCAAACGTGCTTCTGTCGATGCCAACGGCATCCGTTCCCTTGACCAAATGAGGAGTGGCGCGTAAAACACCGCGAGAGAGAATTTGGGCGGCTTCACCGACCTGGAAGGCAATACAGTCTTCTGGGATGGCGACTTTGCACATTTCCTTGTTTGGAAGCTGAATGTAGAGACCGCTGGTGTCTCCGGCGGGAAGCGTGGCTGGGTTGAAGATGGCTTTTGTCAAGCCGGTCAACAGCGAGTGGTCAAGATGGAGACCACACCAGCTTGCCTCTTTTCCGTCGCTGCTGGCTGCAGATTCTTGCTTTGGAAAGTAGTAAAGCAGACGACCCTTGTGGCAGTTCAAAGGACTTGAAAGGGCGGCTTCCAGGCTGGACAAGTTGTCGTGCTTTGTCTTGAGGAATTCATCAATGCGCTTGGCAAGGAGGACGCCGACTTCGGTCATTGTCTTTCCGAGGGCAATGAAGGCAGCCTCAAGGTCGTGGCCTTGGAGAGATTCTGGAGACGGCCAAATGTTCTTGTGGGCGTAGAAGGGGAAACGCTTCTGGTAGTCCTCGTCGTAGTGATCACGCTCATAGACTTGGGCGTAGAAGGAACCCTTGAGAGTGTCTGGGACGCCGTCGAACATCTGGATGAACAGACAGGTATGATCAGACAACCAGCCAAGCAGTCAACACCAGAGCGAATCAGATCAAGCCATCAATGCCAGCCAATCAGATCAGTGCTTAACATGAGGGACCAATCAGAATCAAGATCACCTCTTTCCCATGCGACCATCCAAACGAGTACTGCGAGTCAGGATGCTCGAGTCGCAGCTTGTCCTCCTCCGACATGGTCGCGAGAGGAGCGGCCATGGCGAGAAGGTTGCGACGCAGGGTGTGGTACTCGTGCGCAGCAGGCATGCGCACGACAATGAGACCGAGACCGCCAAGGCCGAAAGCGCGCTCAATGTCCGGGAACAGCGTCGATGGAGAACCGGCCTCCAGCTCTGGAAGGGCAACGATGCTTGGCTCGTTGGTTGATGCGTCTGTGCTTGGCATGAGTTGAGTTTGGAGGAAGTGAGTTGGGGTGTGGCTGTGGCACTTTCAAATGTGAAAATGTGAGATGGGCAGCTTTCCACTGCTATTAAATTGGTGCCCTTTGTTTTGCTTCTTGCTTGTTTTCTTTTGTTTTCTGTTTTTGTTTCTGATTTTGGTTTCTGCTTCTCTTTTTGTTTATTCTCTTCTCTCGGACACTCATCCATCCCCTCCTGAATTGATCAACTTTTTTAAGTTAAACCCAAGAAAGTAAATAAATATTTACGCTCTTTCTTTCTTTTTTTCCAACACCCAAAAAGAGTGAACCAATGGGCATGAAGGACTACCTCGAAAGCGACTCCTCAGACTCAGACGCCTCGGCCACCGGAGTCAGCGGCGGCGGCCGTAAGGCCCTGCTTAAACGCAAGGACAAGAAGCGGAAGGACAAGGAGCCTGCGTTGGCTCCAAAGGAGGACAAAACCATCGTCAAGAACAAGCAGCGCGTCATGATCCTATCCTCAAGGGGTATTACCCAGAGGTGACCTTCTTTTTTCTGTTTCATCTTCCCTTTGTGCTGATGACTCCCACTTCTGTCACCCAGATACCGCCATCTCATGAGCGACATCTTCACCATGCTGCCACACTCAAAGAAAGGTAGCTCATATTCTAGGAACCATTCATACGAATATCTGACTCGATACCGCAGACAGCAAGCTGGACTCGAAATCAAAACTGCACATCATCAACGAACTCGCTGCCGACAACCAATGCAACAACACACTTTTTTTCGAAGTTAGAAAACACAAGGATCTGTTCTTGTGGATGTCGAGAACCCCCAATGGACCTAGTGTAAAGTTTCTTGTTCAAAGTGGTGAGTAAACCATCCTTCCTCGTTTTCCAATTTACTTTCTCTTGACAACTCTGCGCGATTCTATGTTCGCTTCTCCTCTTTTCAGTGCATACTATGGACGAACTTCGAATGACTGGAAATTGTCTGAAAGGAAGCCGCCCCATCCTCTCGTTTGACAAAAACTTTGACAACCCCACCACCCCGCACATGAACCTCCTCAAGGAAATGTTTAGCCAAGTTTTTGGTACTCCTCGCACCAGCAGGAAAATCAAACCATTCATTGATCACGTCTTGAGCTTCAGTGTTGTTGGCGACATGATTTGGTTTCGAAACTACCAGGTTCGCATGCTACAGCATCGGTTTTTTTCCTCATGTTTCGCTGAACGTTTTGTATTCCTTTTTTTCTCTTCAGATCATTGAAAAACAAATCGAAGGCGAAAAACAACCCGAAACCTCGCTCGTTGAAATCGGACCTCGCTTCTCCCTCAGCATTGTTCGAATCTTTAGCGGCAGTTTTATGGGATCCACGCTATACGAAAATCCAGACTATGTCAGCCCTAACGCTGAAAGAAGTGAGCTTCGTCGGGAAAGTCAAGCAAAGTACAAGCGTCGTTTGGCCCAAAAGGATGGGAAGGAGGAACCCGTGTTTGAGGAGGATGAGTTCAAGGATGTATTTGTTTGATTGCTTCATTCAGGCTTCCGGGATGTTACTTTTTTTTGGGGTCAGCCACATGGGATGTTGTTTGGTCAAGTACGTGACTATAAAATTGAATATTAAATCACAGAACCACAATCTTTATTACACGGGTGACGGGGAATAGTTGATGAAAAAGGAAAAAGAAAAAACACGAGAAAAAACAACGATAGAAATAACAAAAGAAAAACCACAACAAGTTTCAGAAAGAACCACACCTCACCCTCACATCACCATAAAAACCAACAACAAACCTCAACCATTCCCTATTCCCATTGGAGCTTTGATTATTGCACAGTTAATGGGTGCAGGTCCCCTCTCCGAGATAACGGTAAACCTCAACATCAAGTGTGCAGGTGGAAGGAGAAATGAAACAGAAAGAAAATAAAGTCAGCATCAATGCTGAGACCTCTTTCAAATAAAAGAGTGTTATCCGCAATCGGGGGCACCGCGCATCAGGCGTCCACAACGAGCTTCCAGTTTTCTACAATCTTTTTGCTGCGCTCAACGACATTAAACTTGTCGTCCTCAACAGTCATTTCGGAAATTCGACGCATCACTTTTCCGATTTTGGTGTTCTGGAATGGAGTTCGATAGTTGTCAGCCACTCTCGACAGGCATTTTGCTGAATCGCACGTACCAGTAATAAGTTAATATCGACTTTGAAGTTTTCCACCTCTGTCAGGTATTTATCGGCCTTGATAAAGTGCTCAGCCTGTGAGTCGCAATTTGATTCGGACATTGAAGTAATATTGTCCGTAAGATGAGCTGTCAATAGAAGACGGATAGAATATTTCGAACCTCGGAATGCTCCGTCTGCAAAAAGTATTGCAGTTTGCTACGCAGCTTTTTTAGCCTTTCTTCGGGAGTTTCTGCAACAAACGAGAACTGAAGTCAGAAATTGTCGCGAGGTGGAACGAGAACAGTCATACTTGGATCCTCCTTCTTGTGTTCAGGCTTCAGCGGAATCAAAGCCTGCGTTTCGACAGAAGACCGGTTATTCGACCCATACGAGAAATGCAAAAAAGAAAAAAAAAATGTAAAAACCAAAAAACTCACTGAATCATCCTCTGCAACCGGCTTCTTTTTCTTTTTCGCGTCCCCGCCGTTCGTTTCACTTGCACGTCTCTTTTTCGGTGCAGCCTTCTTCTTTGCACCGCCCGCATCATCACCACTCGCGTCTTCGTCCTCCTCATCGTCTTCCTCATTCCCGACGGGAGCACTTTTCCTCCTCCCTGGCTTCCCCGAAGAAGATGTTTTTTTGGGTCCTGCTGCGGGCGGCGCAGGTTTCATGTTCAGCACAGATGGATTATTCGCTTCCTTCACGGCATTCACAAAACTGCTCGTTTTGTTTTTTTTCGAGAGCTCGTCCTTATATTGTTCGAATGGACGTAAATCTTCGTATGACATCCAGCCGCTGTTTGATTTTTCCACCACCCATGAAGTTGAGAATCCGTGTTGGCGGGAAAACAAAGCAATAACAAACTAACTAGTCGCGCGTTCCAAAGAACAGAATCGGGGCATGTAAAGTAGCTGAACGGTTAGGTTTGATTGAAGTGATGTTTCCAGGCAAACTGTCTTCATCCTCAACCTGCCAGTTAAAAAAAAAAAGATAAAGAGTCAGACTCCCCTATTACTCGCATCGTCAGCTTTTCGTAAAAACGAGAACTCACTCTTCCAGGCCACCATGGGTACCCCCGCACTTTCGCCCAGACCAGCATACCCGGTAGATACACTTGCGATGAGGCGGGATTCGTCTTGGGTTGGCGAGCCTGAGCGGGCTTGGGAGTGGTTGTGTGGGTGCTTTCTTCTTTGCTCTCGCTCAGAAGCTGGCGCAGACGCTCTTCCTCTTTCTCGTCCTCATCGTCCTCTTCGCCTTCGAACATTGTGTCCAGTGGCTTATCTTCTTGCAGGGTTTGCTCGCTTTCCGAAGCTGTCTTTTGGACGGACTCGTTGGCGGCGACTGCGTCTGCGGACAAGTCTTCGGTCATTGTTTTTTTTGCGCTTGCTTGGCCAACAATTATCGAGTCTTTTTTTATGATGGCTCCCTTTTTTATTCCAAGCCACTCACATTCACAGAAACGACCGGCGCACCCGATCCTGCAACTGCTTCAATGATTCTTGCAGCTGCAAGCTGCTGGCACCACCACCTCCACTGCTTCCTGCCAGCACACGGCTCCCCCCGGCAGTGAGAAGCATTTTGGACAGTGCGTCATCGACAGTCTTGGCTTGAAATCTCGCTCTACAATACCAAAAAACGATTGTCTAGTTCTCGTTTTACCGTGATTTGAAAAAGGTAAAAGCAAACCTCTCAGCCGCCGATGCGTCAACTGCCTCGCACCACTCCGTAACCAAAACAACCAGACGCCCAATCACGTGTTGCTCACCCGCCACAGTATTCCACGGCGCGTTCTAAAAGTCAAAAGTAAGCCTTCGATTCATGCCAAACAAAAAGGAATGTTACTCAACCCTTGCTTCCAGCATCTCGTAGTAAATCTCAAACAGCTGGGCAAAAGACACTCCCAGCGACCTCATCACATGAATAACCCACGATTCGGCGTCCTTGCCACCAGGCGACCGCATCGCCGCATTCTGGAACACGGTCGATTCCAAAAAGGTGCACAAAAACACTATTTTGGGTTCAAACAATCAGTCGTCTTGCCATCAAACCAAGTCACATTAACCACAGCAAGGAAACTCACCAAGTGGAAAGACATTGTCGTCATGCAAATAACGGTGTCCAAGAGCTTTCACTTTTTCAGCCAGCACAACGGGTTTCTGCATGTCCGAAATCTGCGACGAGTCCACCACCTCACGAACAATCTTGCTCCACAGCTGTTGAACGAGCTGTGGGTCCTTGTGTTCGGACACATGCAAAATGAGCAGCGAAATTTCGTGCAAGTTCATGGGCCTCGTGTATCCGGTATACAGCTGTCAATTGAGCAATTTTAGCCAATATGCAAAGTTCGATGTTCGCGAAGCCCTCACCTCTGAAATTGTCAAAAGCGAGTCAAACAGCGCGTCGTCAGGCGCCAATAAACCGAGCTTCTGCGACGCTGTGAACACCTCCATTTGAATCAACGCAACCTAATCAAAACATCGATATATCCTGATTAACAGTATTCAAACTTCGAATTCAACCAACGTACATCTTTCTTGTCTTCTAATTCGCGGACAAAATCATGATCTGCGACATTGACTGTGGCGCTTTTGGCATTCGCTGCAGCCAATTGGAGCATCTCAACACGCTTGATGAACGGCATAGAATGCCTGGGTCGAAGAGTTAATAAAAGTTTCCCATTCAAAAAGGGCCCTGCACTTACTTGGAAACAGCAATTGCGCGCAGCACTTGCGCAGCCTTCATAAACTCCTCCTTTCTGACGTAAAGCCGCCACAATAAGTCAATTCGAGACAACTCGACGGGCTCCATTGCAAGAAAGTCTTCAAGATATACACTGTCGAGCTGTGGAAGAAAAAATTGGCTTCAATAGTTGCGCGAGAACAGTCGAAACACCCCTTTTACCTCCAACAGAGTCGAGTTTAACTTTTCATTCATAAACCAGTCGAATAAGAAGTAGTGAAACAGCTTATCGTCAAAGAGGAGGCAGTGCTTCACAAGATCCGCTTGAAACGAGTTTACTAGCCGCGAGGAGTCGGGGGCAGTAGCCGCGCCTTCGTTCCCAGTTTCTGGAGCGTCCGCCGCCATAATCAAGGACTTGACCAAAAGGTAACATTCCTGACGCTTTGCGAAAAAAACTTCGCGGTAATCCTATGTGCCAGAGTTGAGCTGCGATGGAATACACCACATTAAATGATCGCTCACGTTTGCAGGCCGTCCTTCCGCAAAGAAAGGAAATGCAACCGAGTTTGGATCTTCTGCTTGCGCGAAAGAGAGCACGAGCGTGACAGCACCTTTTTAGGAGAACGAAAGCAGTTCAGCACCACATCGCAGATCGGCGGTCATCGATGATACTGTTGTCACCGTAATAATCGGACACGCTTTGGAATTGAGCCGCCAGCTCAGACACTTTTGCGAAATTCAGACTGGGCAGAATATTGATGAAGAGACTGGTGCCGCAACAACATTAGTCACATAACAAAAGTCGCGAAAACAGATTCCACAAACTTTAGGGCTTCAGCCAACAATGCGCGACCCATGTCTCCATTCTCTGACTTGGCTTTCGTTAAAAGTTCCATTCCCTACGAAAAAGGGATGGTCAATCAACGCTTCAACAATAAATAGTAGCGCAATGAAATACCTTGAATAAAACCACGTCTTCAACGCAGCAAAACGTTGGGCATTTTGATTGGGCCAAATCGCATAAGTCGGTAATCTTATAGGGCAAGTGTCAGAAAAGCCCATTTGCGGATAACCGTACCAAATGTTGAGAGTACTTACAGCAACTCCCTGAGCAATCTGAACTTGCACAATTTTGGTGAAAATCTTTTTCGCGACTTCACGCCCCGAATCCATTGTCACAAGATTCATGAACGACTCCTCCAACAGATACTTGGTTAAACTAGCCTCGAAGCTTTCGACAAAGATGAAGAGTCAGAACTTAAGCGGGAATTAAGAGCAGAATAAGGTCACCTTGGGGACAAGCTCAAAAATCTAAAGTCGGCCAGAAGCGCCAAAAATGAGATGCCTTCAATACAGCGCTTGACAAGTGCATGCATGTCACGCATCGATCGAGTCTCTTCCTGTTGACATCATCCAAATATCAGACATCTTTCTTTGGTTTGTATGGTGAATATGGGATCCCACCTGCCAAGCTTCCTTTTCGCCCAAAACTTGCGAACTTCCAATACTTGAGTAGTCAATATCGTTCGGGTTCGATGCAGCTGTCAAAGACGCATTTCTGCGCGAGAATTCAAGGTTTAAGAAGATAAACTGTCGTCATCGCCATGCAGAACTTACCCAGTCAATAAATTATCGATCGCTGTCAAAGATTCGGACACGGATCCCAAGAGGATGTGCGAGTGCTTCCACTGGAGGTCTGAACTTTTTCCAGTCCTAAATCAGATGTAAGATGGCGATCATGCATTCAAGATAGTCGGCCTGGTCGTACTTATTGACAATCGGACTGCTCCATAATGGTGCAAGAAGACGCGCAAGGTAAAGTGCCAGACCATCATGGCGACCGCTCATGACATACTCGTTTGTAGTCAAGGGCTGCCCCAATGGATTGTTTTCTGGGATGACCACAAATGATATTAGCAAGCAGATGCCTTGAAAAGATGAATCAAGTTACCGGATAATCGGAGCTGATTGCTATCTTGCCGCAAGTATGGCTTGCCTCCAACTTCCATGTAAAGACGCGTTGCGCACGCGATGATTGACGTTAGGGAGTATTCTGAACAAACATGAATGAGAAAGCCAGCCCTTTCACGGGGTAAATGGAATCGAGCACACCATTTCTGTGTTGAGAGCGTTGATTAATAAAAATTGAGTGCATTCAGTCGCATCGTCGACTTACGACGCAATAATCGCCAAGCACATCGCACAAATTTGCTCCGGAGAGAACCTGCAAATACCTTTCAGATTTTACGGACAACATTTATAAATTACGGAATCTTAGCTCACCAAGATTGGAAAGAGGAAAATCCCTGAGGCCAGCCCCCAGATGTGAGAGTGTTTTCCAGAAGACAGATAAGAATATCGATGGGTCGACGGGCGGTGAAAATAGTCACTCCTGAACAGAAGATTAGGTTTTGGAATCATTTTCGGAAACAATGACACAAACGCACCAGCATTGGTAAGAGCGATGTTTTTCCGAACAAACCGAGAATCAATCATAAACTCTTCAGCAATTGATGGGGGCTTGTTTCGTACAACACTCTCACAAATCGACCACGTCTTTCCCTCTATGCGACTCGAACCGTTGAGCTCGGTGTGAGTAGATTTCTGAAACCACAACAGGCATTTAGAGTTTGATGTTTTTGACAGTGCTGAAATGCACTCACTTCTGAAGTGAAGCAACAAATCAAATCAGTTTCTTCGTTGATGGCGTTCGCAGCAAGCAGAGATCCATTGACATAATTTGCCTCATGTAATCGGAATCGGTCCGCATTTGCTGGCGGTTGACGAACATGCGCAATTTGAAAGGTGTTTGGCTCGCGTTTCGGACGTCTATCTGCTTCTTGACTGTACGGATTGACCTTGTGAGATTGGAAATATATGCGGAAACCTGATTCGACAGTCATATCTTAAATGCAAAACTTCTCCACAAAAAGAATGACGCTGGATTTACCAGAGCTCAAAACGGCCATTAAATGGAGCACTTCGGATTCAGATGACGGAATGACGTGAATGGAGATGATTTGAAAGGTTCGAGGTTCAATAAATGGATGCGGGTAGATGCTGCATCCTTCAAGCCATTTTTGAGCTTGGGCAAATATATCTCCAGCGCGATACATTCGCTTGAATTCTTTGCCATCAGCGCCCAAGTAAAATAACTGCGTTTTCGCAATACGCGTCAGATGTAGGTCAATATTTTCGACATCAAACAAAGAATCATTCCACCTCAATGGCTGAGCGTTCGGAAAGTGTATAAAGTAAGTTTCTGGATTGATCGATCACGATTTTACGAATTGGATCTGCAAGCAAAGAATTACTCAGATTACAGCGTTGTAAAAACAAAGAAGTCGAAATACCATCTCCCGTAAAGTTTAAAAACGTTGGAATAAACATGGCATAGGGTGTCGCGGTAAGGTCTAGTTTACGGCATTTTCGCGTGAACCACCCATCTTCAGCCTAGATACATTCTCAGCTTCATCCGAAAAGTTCGAAAAAGGTTGGGGCACAGGAATAAATATACCTGGTACTGAAGTTCGTACAAGCGCCCATCACTTCCACACATAAATATTCTCCCTTCGTCAGTTCCCACAATCGAAGTCATTGATACGTTATCCGAAGCAATTGAAATATCTGTGCGATACAGATTGAGGGAGTTCGAAGGTTTTTTTTCGTTGTACGCAACGGCGACCAAGATAATTTCGATCGGTGTTGCTACAACCAGGAGATAGTTGATTTCATCCAAAAAAACCCCTATTTACGGTGAATGCGGCCAATGTTAAAGACAGAACGCGGTCGAATGGACAAACTACGTGCCTGGGAGCGGCTTGACGAGCCCGACGCTGACAATGACCTGGTCCTGGTCGTCAAACACTTCAAAGTCGTCGCTTTACGAGAGTTTAGAGAACATGCAAGCAAAGTTGGTTTTAAACACTCACGGGGAATCATAATTCCACAAGAATAATTGGTGGTCGATTGTGATCCACGCGCGATGCAGTTCCGGAAACAGACCCAAAAAACACCGACACTGAAGAACTTTGGACGTCCATGAAATACGATGTAAATGAAGCATCAGTTGCAGAGCACAGCAGAGCCAATATGTGCCAGGTCTCACAGTCGTATTGCTCGTACAGGGCGTCCGGTAGCGGCACAGTTCTATCTCTCACTAGAGCGCTTAGAAGCGGGTCGGTCGATGCTCTGTACTCTCCGTTTCCTTGTTGATGATTTCTGTCAGGCGCCTGCTGCCCTTTCGAGAAAACCCACAACTCACTTCTCAAAATATCCATCAAATCCGCTCGTCTGAACACGAATTCGGTGAGCGATTGCAACATACAAAACAGCATTCCTTGAGAGACCTGTCTGACTGAAGCTTAGTCTCGACCGCTTTAGTCGCTGTCCGAAGCACGGCCGTGTTGCTCATGCTGGTCATTTCTCACTTTTTATGATAAAGAAGAAAGTGAACTTTTAACTTGAACTCAATAAATTCCAACAGCCAACAGCCGGTCTTCTGCTAAATTAGCCGTGTGTCCGCCCTCGCGAACCGAATCCACCGCGTTGACCACTGCTGGATCCCCTGTTTCCGAACCCTCCTCGGTTTCCAAATCCACCACCACGCGATGGTGCACCTCCCCGCTGAAAGCTTCCCCGATTCCCAAAACCACCGCCGCGAGACTCTTCGCCACGCCCACCTCCTCTGTTCCCAAACCCACCTCGACCGTTCTCACTCACTTGTCGGTTTTCGGAATCCCTGTGACCGCCTCTCCGGCCCTCAAACCCGCCTCGTTTTCCGTCATGCCCACCACGCCTGCCTGCATCGTTTTGGCTCAAGTCCCCACCGAATTTCTTGTTTGAGATTTCATTAAAGCCATCGCTCAGATCAGGCTTGTTTTTCCGCTTCTTTTTCTTTCCTTGATCATACTCCACGTCATGCAGCGTTGGGCGTTTCAGCTTTTTCACTTCTTCTCCTTGCATCAGCAGGTCTCGTTTTTCTAGCAACTGGGCAGTCTCTTCCATGTCCCAATCCCGAATGCCTGATGAAAAAAGGTTGTCAGAAATTTTGAGCGACAACAAAAGGCAGTTCCAAACGCGGCTAACCTCCAGACTCATTCGCCGAAAATTCAGTCTTTCTAAGTGCAAGCGCTTCAAGCTTGGATTTACGCTCGACTCCGTCTTCCAGCTCAACCGCATTTCGAGATTTGTCCACAACTACTTCAACGCTTTTCTCAGATTTCCGGATTGCTGCTGCTGGTTTAATTGTGGATGAACTTTTGGCGGATGGGTCGGATGCATCATCGGCCTTGTGAACAACTTTCCATAGATCGGTGGCATGAACCAGAGTAGAATTATTGACAACAGATGGATTGTACAGACTAGCTTTCTTTCTTTCTGGCGATGATGGTGTAGCGGCGCTTTCGGTGACATCTGCATTATGCGCCGCGCTGGTCGCTTTCGCCACCTTCACAGCTTTGCTTTCAGGCTATATTCAGGAGACTTTGCGTTAATTATAGTAGTCTGCTTGTGCAATCACCAAATTTGATGAGCGTTATAGAAAGAAATGGATTTTCGAGATGTAGGGATGGAATTGAGGAGTCATCTTACCGGTGGTGCGGCGACATAAAAGAGCATATACGCGTTTTGCTCCAACACTTTACTCAAGCTCACTTGACGAACCTTGGCAAGTAAAAGTGCGGCTATTAGTCAAAGGGTAGCATTTGGGATATCCAGCACTGAACCCACCTCGCTATCATTTTTAATATACCACGTTCCGTTCGGCGCTTTAATGTAAGAATAGTAGTGTCCAGAATTGCAAGAGTGGCCCGAGTGAACCAAGACGCCGTACAGGTGATACAGCTTCTCATCCTTGGTTTTGAACATGTACGGGTGCAGATCCAATTTTTCGGGGAAAGTGACCATTTTTGAAATTTTTCCGCCTCCGTACATGGAGCTCCCAAACTCGAAACGCTTCAAATGAATCACCAGCACCTGAGGCGCTTCGAGAATTTGAAGACGTTTTGAAGCATCGACGAGAGTTTTGCACCTTCAGGATGGACGAGTCAGTGTGCTTGTGCATGTTGGAATGACATTGACGAATAGCAAAGATACGAATGGATGACTTACTTGTCGCACCGGTACTTGTTATCCCCGCGGAGCATTTCCGTCTTTGTGAATTGTTGAAACGCTTTATCTATTGTATTTGCATGCTTCACTTCGAGACTGATGTCCAGACAGGAATCGATAGTGTCCGAGGGAGTTTTGCACACAGTGCATACAATTCGAGATTGAAGATATCCGCCAAAAATTTGATGCACAACCGTTGTTTCCTTCTGAGCATGCGTTAACCTAGACGGTATGGATCTAGTGAGCAGAATATACCGAAACAAAACTACCAGCTGTCAGGACTTACTTGTCATGGCCAATTAGACTGTTATTTTGCAGAGAGTCGATAAAGTATCTCAGGAATTCATGAGAATCTTCTTGTCTTCCGACTTTCAAGTGCTTCGCGACGCCTGGAAGCGAGATCCGTCAGGGGAATTGATTTCAACGTGGAAGTTGCGATTGGGAGCAGCTTACTTTTCAAGCGGCCCACAATTGTCTTTGGAGTAATGACCGCATTCCCTCTTACTCCGGATAGCGATCGCGTTACATGGCGTTCTAGTTCGCAAAAGGTGCAGTAGGAAGTCTGCCGGCCTTGGTTTGATTTCGAAAAAAAAAAAAAAAAAAAAAAAGACGGTCAACTTCTCATAATATCGAACAAAACGAACGTGCTTACATTTAGCACTATGGGATCTTGACAGTAGATAGAGCGCAAGAGGAGGTGTGTAAGTCAGGCACTGCAGGGTGCTGTTGAGGAAGCAAGTATTGCCAAGATTGTGCAGCCCAGGGCCAGCAGGGATAGGTTTGACCCAAGTCAGATTCAGCTTCTCTTCGGGGAAAACATTGTATATTCTGCGGGTTGTCGGCTCCGCGATGTTCGTCTTCGGAGTGGATGGTTGCATGGCGTTCGAATGTGGGAGTTGGTCCAGGGGTGAAGCATCGTCGCTCCCAAGAGGCGTCTTTATCCAGTTTGAGCCAGCGACGGTGGCTGTTTCTTTGAACTTGATGCGCCGGTTCAGAAGCCGCTTCTCCATTTTGTTGTCAATCTTTTGGACAAAAAGAAAAGGACTCTTTATTCAACTACATATTTATTCAGTTATTATTCAGCTATATGTTCAGCTATTTGTTCAGCTCTTATCAAGATACAAATTATTGCTGCAGCAAGTCCTCAAGTTACATCACTTTGTACCGGCCACATCGACAAAGCGGACACTGGTTGACGATGCAGCACGTGAGGTGTCTGATTTGCGCAGTGTAGCAGTTGAGTTCCCCGTCAGTCCATGTTGCTTAAATGGCCTGATATGCAGGTCGTACATGTCGTTTATCAAAGAAGTAACGGCCTCTTGGGTTGGCTCTGCTTCTGGATCGAACAGGTTGAAGATTTCTTCGGCACAGTCTGGGTGATGGGTCAAGACTCCGAGAAGGAATCCCAGCTTGTTATCGTCACACCATCGAGACATGGGTCTTTGATTGGAGGTATGGTCCTGTCGGCGTTCCTCGACAATTGCGGTGACTAATTACCATTTTTTTAAAGTTTTATCAAAATGTCCTGCACTACATGTCAAAGATTGGCGACGACTGACCAGTATCAGATCGCACAGTAAACTGGAACATGCCTTGAGGTTATGTTTTTACCCTCTGGCAAGCAATCCCCATCCATCACATTTCCAGACGTACAGCGTCAGCATCTAACTCTGGGAAGCAACAATTGGGGGAAACCCATTTAAAATAACAATTGTTGACATACCTCCATTCCCGTAATAAGTTCACATTCTGTCCAAGTCTCCTTTGAGATGATACCATGTTGGTGCTGTATCCGTATGTGTTGCTTGAATTGGAGTCATGCATGTTATATTGCAATTGGGTATTGAAGCTGTTGTTCACCAAAGAGATACATGGATTTTTATAGCCATATGTGCAAGTGGGGTGGGACCAAGATGCGAGTGTGGGAAGGGACCCTACGGATCTCAGCGTGGGAAAGGTGCCAAAAGCTTTTCTGTCATTCAATCTTGCCTTACTTACTCCAAGGTCCAAAAACTGCTCAAACCAGTTAATGCATGCGAGAATATCTGCGGTTGTCTGAAGATAAAGTGGAGTTGAAGGAGTTGAATAAACTGAGCATCAAGAAATCAGCACTCAAAAATGATGGGTGACGATGAGTACAAGTGCATGAGTCGAGAAACAAAGGTGCGCCAACACGCCCTTGATCAGGACTTGCCGTGACGCTGAATAAGCCATCAGACAACATACATCCGTGATGTACGTGCTGGCAACAGGGCTGCCCTGTTCGCCGTTGTGCGGGACGATTCAGCCAGGAAAAGGACAAAGACTGGAGGTGATGCTTGCGTGCTCTTGCGCTCCGACCTCTCTTCACGGCGCTCACCTGAAGCATATAATAGATTTGAACCTCTCTCTCATGCTCGTGGATCCATCGGCCGAATCTCCTATTCGTTCAAACTGTTTCGCACGAACTGCCGCAGACTTGCCCGAAACTGTGACTTCTGGAACAGTTGTCAAAATCGAAGGCGCCAGGGTAAAAGCGAGACCCGTTTCTTGCGTCGAAAAAACGCGATTTGACCTCTTTCACCTTTTTTCAGATTCAAGAATTCAACGGCAAACCCCAGGCCGTCATTTACGCTGGAACAAAGATGCGCTTTTTCGACCTGTCACGGGGAGTTTTTGAAGACTCTCTGGATGAGCAGTATGCCGCAATGCTTCACGAATGGTTTCGAAAACGAACTGCGAAATCGTCAGCATCTAGCTTTCTGCAGCCATCTCGGCGAAATGTGCTCACAATATCCGAGATTCAGGAAAACAGAGTGTTTTTTGATCTTTATGCGCAGGTTTGCATGTGATATCTTGTTATTACAATGTGCTTGCGCTGATCACCGAATGAAGGTCATGCATGTAGTTTCGGGAACAAGAGACGATCAACTTATTCTGCATGTCACGGATTTCACCCTCGCGAAAACACCTCCAACAATTTCGGACGGCGATGAAAAGGCTTTGCTGTATCCAGTCGCAGACAGACTTTTGAAAGTAACTATCTGGTGAGCGCAATGTTCTTTTTCAATGCGTGCATTTCTGGAAAGGGTTGCCGCAGAAACAAATAAGAGTCTAACACTTGTTCTAATAATCTTTTCAGGGATGATTTCAGCACAGACTCCAGTGCGCTCGACAACTCCAATTCAAATGTCCTTGTACGCGGCAACTTTGTCTTTTTTCGAAATCTTCAAAGCCAAGCGCAAGGCAACGGTTCTTTTGATGCAGTGTTGCACAATGAACGGACGGAGCGATCGATTGGCGGGAAATGGACGCTCTTGGACCACACTCATCAAGAAGCTGCAAAGATTCGAAAGTAATGTCGAACAAGTCGACATTTCCCTTTTTACCGTTGTTTTATTCTTCAAACAGACGCGTCGAGTATCTTCAAATCACAAAGAACCGCAACGATGACGCAATAACAAGTAATTTTAAAACATTGGAATTCGCGTTTGAAATCTGATCGAGACTTGATTGAAACAGGGACCCCCATGCATGTGACGAAAGTGAGCATTAAGGACATTTTACAAACGGAACAAGTTCCCACGCGCTTTCGTTTTGAAGCAAAAGTGGTGGACCATTTACCTGTTCGCATTGAGGACTTTGCGCGGGTTTTATGCGGGTACTGTGATAGCAGGTGCGCGCCTCTGTTTTTTTGTTCAAGTGTTCACTTGCGATATTTATATAACTCAACTCATGCAGCTATGGATCAGATGGAAAGTGTAGCGAATGCAATGGTTCCGACACGGGATCTCTAGGCTTCGTGTTTTCTTTCCTTCTCGGCGACGATTCGGGTCATGACAGTTTTCTGCCTGTCGTGGTTTCTGGCACAGACGCCGTAAGTTTTTTTTATCCTATGAGCGAACATTGCTCCCATCGCATTCATTTTTCTGTTTGGCAGATGCGCTTTTTATCGTTTGATCCCGCGGATTTGAAGCGAGATGTTGTTTCGTTGAACAAGCTGCGAGATGCACTTGGATCGCTTTTTACAATAGGAGGTCCAGGGCAACCACGCGTGATGGATGCGAAGAGGACAATGTTTTGTGTTCAGTCAGTTCGTCCAGAAAAGGATCCCGTTATTCGGTACAAGTTGATTGCAACCGAGTTGGTGTGGTATTGATCCAGAAAGATAAAATGTTGCCAACAAACGTTGGAGTCAACATATGCTGGTTATCACATGTGCCCAAGTTTTATTGTTCGCACAAAAATGAAAGCGAGTGGCTGGGTAGCCCTTCTCCTCCACCTTTTCCACTTAGATGGCCTCCTTCAGCAAACGCTCAAGCTTGGCAACCTTGGAGGAGACAGAAAGGTCGATCGTTTTGCCTCCAGCTTCAATGATAAGTCCTCCAACGATGGTGGCATCAACCTGTCAAAAAACAGAGGTTAATTACGGTTCCCTCAAACGCCAGACCAGGATATCACACCTTGTTAGACAAGACAATCTTCTGGTTCTTTTCGATCAAGGTGCTCTTCTTCAGAATGTCCTGCAACTGACGGAAGACTCTGGTGTCGAGCTCCTAAATAGGAAAGAAAATAGAGGCGAGGAATATCAGATCAGATGTCTGCACCTCATGTTCGCTCGGCATAGGTCCAGAAATTGATCGATAATACTGATGGCCCCATTTCCAACATCCGTCCCCAGCTTCTGATGATTGATTTCGAAGCCCAGTGATCCCCTCTTCAGAGCACCCCACTCGTTTCGACAGGTCATATAAACGCACCTTGGCAGAGGTAACGGTAACTTGAACTTCACCACGGTGAGCAGTCATCAATTGCTGGAACGAGGACACGACTTTTCTAGTTTGGTCCAAACGTCCGTTTTCAGCCAAAACTTGGAAAAAGTTGCTGGTGAGTTCCGAGTATCTTCCGCTCGACAAGATGGACGCAACACCGGCTTTCTTGGCTGCACGGTCAATGATGGGGGTTTCCATAAACGTTTGCACACGAACGTCCTTTTCAATGAGACCTCCGATTTTGTTGAGTTCGGATTCGACAGCTTCGAGAACGTTCTTCTTGGCAGCGGCGGAGTAAAGAGCGGTGGCGTATCTTCCGTCGATTCCGTGGAGAACAACGGGGATCTGAAGGAGCAAATTTGAGGAGATAAGTGTTTTGCGACGATGGGGGATCCGCACCTTCACTGGGGAGGCAGCGGTGGCCATGGACCGCGCAAAGACCTGCTCAGGCGAGTATTAAGGTTAGTCGGACGTTGTGTGAGCGGAGAAGCCACGCACTCTCTGGATCTGCATTTTTTGCTCTTTTTTACTGTTTGCGGGTTTACGGTATCCGTAAATACTGGGTTATTTATTTTTCAACATCAGGACACAAGGATGTGGACGACTCCAGATGGCGTCAGGACTCCCAAGTTAGTTATCAGGGATGATACGAGGTGTGGTGGCGTGTAATCCACATGGTGTTCGGAGACAAAAGAGTAGTTGGAAGCGGTGCTGGGAATGCCAGCATCGATTCGGTGTTCGGGTAGCTCAACATCGGACTGGGAAAGCGGGAACATGCGCACGAATTTGTAGCTTAAGTTTTCCAGTGAAGTTTAGCGGAGTTGCGAAATCACAAAAATAAACATACCTTTCTGTGACAGCGTAGAACGGCTTGTTGGCAGCCTTTGCAACAAGCGCAATTTGATATGTCCCCATCTATGCATAATCAGAGCGCGATTTAAGATCGCGAAAGCCCAGTCTATCCATGCATACCTGGTTGATCAGCCCTCCATTCTCGACAACAGCTTCCGCACCCACAAGCACGAGATCCACTTTTTCCATCACGAATCCAACAGCGCTATCCGGTACGAGCTTTACTGGAACATTCAATTTCGAAAGAAACTCGACAGCCTTTTCCCTAAATGACGAACAAGAGTCAGTTGCGTCTTTCGAAACACAATCGTCGATGAGAGAAAAGAACCCGAATCTCGATGGCCGTGACTCTGTCGCGATGACAGAATATCGCTTGTTCTGTTGTGCTGCATGCTGGAGCAGGGCCATCACAACCCTTGAATACGAGTGCATGAGAATCACGCTGCCTGAAATGCACCACGCATATCAGGATATTGATGCTATAATAGTAGATGGATACGGCATACCATCTTTGATCAAGTTCGCTCCGACCGTCGAAATCTTTTCAACATAACCACTCGCATTCGTCACAAAGTTTTCTTCAAACTCGAGGATCCTCTCTTTGCATTCTTCGACAGAAACGCCGTGGTAGTCCGTATGGTTCAGTTGCTTGAGGAAGGCCTCGCAGCCAGCCAAGATGGAATAGTTCTTTGGTGCGCTCTTCTTGAGCTCGTTACTGGCCTCGGTGACCCTCAGAGTGAGTTCCGTCATAGTCGATGCTGAGGGTAGGGATATGCGGAGTAAGTTGGGGGGGGGGGGGGGGGGGGGGGGGGGGGTTGAAGACTGGGGTACCATGCTGGTTCCTGACTGTTGACGCAAGAACTTTCACGGCAGCAACGGCGAGTGACATTTCCGGGTTCTGTTGAGTGATCTCGTCGAGTTGTGCCCGGATTTTGAAGGGCCCGCCTTGTGACTGCGCTCTTTTGGATGGAGCCATCGCTTTCTTTCAATTCAGGAAGAAAATGTTGTGATTTGCCCAGTGCTGGTCCACACACACAGGATTCACTTAGCGGCCGAAATCCCCTCGGAGCGCGTTTTTTAAATTGCGGTACTGGTCACCGCTATTGTTGGCTTTTTGGAGATTTACATTCCATATATAATAATCCAGGGCCCTCGCAAGCGGTGAGTCATGCATACTTGCCAGTATTTGAAGGTGCCAGTAACAGCTTCCGTCGCAGAAATCTGGTGATCCGCGGCATGGCTTGGCCGATCGTCCTGGGGACCCAAAGGTAACCAAACTCCCCCAAGATCCAACTCCCACTGAACGCAACACTTGTTTTCACAGAAGAACCTGCTCCCAACTGGAACTCGGGGCCGATCCTGGGCAAAAGATACATCGCATATTCCGAAATCAATCGGCTGATCAGAAAATCCGTTATCCACTTTCAACAGATTGCAGCATGATCCGCGACTCCCTCGTCAACATTCAAAAGGAAATCAAAGGTTTGGTCGTCATGTCCGCCGAAGTGGAGGATGTCAGCACAAGTATTCTCGTTGGCACTATCCCGTCATATTGGGGCAAGAAATTGTATCCGTCCATGAAATCGCTTGGCGGTTACTACGCAGACTTGCTCGCACGATTAAACTTTTTCAACAAATGATTGCCGACGGACAACCCATCGCTTTCTGGCTGAGCTGCTTCTCTTTCACGCAGAGTTTCTTGACGGGCTGTTTACAAAACTTTGCGCGAAAGTAGACGATCCCGATTGATCAGCTCGCGTTTGATTCTCTTGTGCAGCAGACAAGACGGCGGGTGTCAGGCCGGAGGAAGGGCAGTGCATGTTTGGACTATTTTTAGAGGGGGCGCGGTGGAATGTCGAGAGTAATTCTATTGTGGAGTCCATGCCGCGGCTGCTGTTTGATGTTGTGCCGGTGATTTGGCTGAAACCGACGGAAGTGAGTAAGCTGAGCATTGAGAAAAAATACGAATGTCCCATCCACAAAATACGTGCGCGCCGAGGACCTTATTTGATTCGATGGTCAAACGCGCCCCTTTGCGGACACTCCACAACTTTGTCATGAACTTGAGGCCCCCAACAAACGTTCCAGAGGAAATATGGATTCGAAGAGGCGTTGCCGGTCTTTCGCTCCTAGACTTTTAGATTGTGCAATAAAAAGCAGCTTGTTTTTGTGTTCGCGGCATGTCGTTTTATTATTGTCTGAAGATAGTTCTTCATGACGTGGTCTTTTTCGGAGCCTCGTAACGAATCCAGCGCAGCAGGGTTGGTTTGATTGTTGGGTATTGTTTCGATTTGTATTTCGCAAGGACTTCGTCCACCAAATTCGCATTGTAGCGAATAACGTAGTCATCGCGGCTGTCCTTCACAAGCATGTCTACGTTTTTCAGAGTCGCGACAATGTCGGCATGCGTCATGAATGTTTTGGATGCAATATCTGTCATGATTTTGAAAGTGGCACCGATCAATAAAACCCACATCAGTTTGACCACATACCTTCAATCGAAAGAGTCTCATTTTCCATTTTCCGCAGTTCTTGCAGCACTGCGATACGCCAGTAACTCCTGTAACTGAGCAGGCCAAGATCCGAAAGTGGCTTTTCCGGTGATCCAGGTTTTTCTTCCTTTTCCGACAACAGGTAACCTATTTCATCAAAGAATAGATTTAAGTTTGTGTTCTGAAAGTGAGGAGGAAAATGCAAAAGGTTCGTACTGAAGTCGATGAGCAATTGGCCATAGCCTTTACGTTGATGGATCGGTAGCGTCAGGATGCATGATAAATTAAAATTGGAGCTGGATCGTTTTTCCTGTGTCGCAAATTAGATGGGCGCGTTAAAGTTTCCCAAGTGAGAAAGATGTGTATCAAGAACTCGAGTCGACGGACAACCTTTGAGAAATACCCAACAAAATGGAATCCTTCTTCGTCGCGCTCAGTCATGACATAGAATAAAAACGGCTCGACATCGTAATAAAGCGTCTTGTGATCCAGAAACATTTTCGCAAGAAGGCACAAGTTTTGGCAGTAGATTTTGTTGTTTTTGCCGTCCACTTCGAAAATGGAAACCACTACGTCGCGATAGATTTCGTTTCCTGGAGGGCTCGTCAGTGGGCATTTGAGCTGCAGTAATGAGTGGGAGGAGTTATTTAGATCCAGAGAAACGGTTCTTTGAATGGCCGTACCTTGTGACGTTTGGTCATGAATGCGCTCTTCATGTATTTGAGACAGAATTCGCACAAGTACAGCGTCTGCTGCTGACAGTATTCTTCTGGATATGGTGCGGCATACCATGTCCCAATGCGCCACTTGCCGAAATGGATGGTGTCAATCAGCTGGACCGGATTTGCGGCGGCTGAAGTTGCAAAGACAGCACCAGACGCCACATTCTCGGACGCCTGCACTCAGACGTGTAAAGAAGGAGGCTGTGTCGAAGTGGAATACGCAGAAACCAACCTCGACGCGTGCTTTCTCGTACGCAGCCACGTCAACAGCAGTTGGAGTGCATTTGACCAGGTCCGCATCTGCCGAACCGAGGATGTGTTCGAATAAATTGACAGTGTGCGAGCGCACGTACGAATGGCCTGCTGGATGGGTCTGAGCCTGGGTGTGTGGGGTTGGAGTGCCTAGGTGCCGCTTTATCTATGCAGGAGTTGGCACGCCATACATTAGATAGAGAGTGCATTGGGCGGATGAGTGAATTAGTGGCACACCTTGGCGCTGCTGGCTCCGCTTGACTTCCGCTTTGCGCTTGACATTGTATGGGGATATTGTTGTCATGTAATAATTCGGACTCGGATCCACCCAGGCTGAACGGAACGCATTGAGTTCATAGCACTCACGAAATAACGTGCAGGATGGTTACTGCAGTAAAACCAAATGCTCGGATGCAGAGAGAGGATTTTCTGCGATTGTCGAATGGCCCACGGAAACCATTCCCAGGATACGATAGCTTCAGAGCTATATCTGGCGGGCCAGCTGCTTTTTCTTCTGTGCTGGAGTTGTGCACCTGGGCATTGAGTGAGAACACATTGCCATCTCTCTTATTTCACCACAAAATCGTGAGTAACGCATGCAGCTCCCCAACACACGCACATCACCACCCACCGCCCCATCCTGCCGTCGAATGAACCCCGTGGCCGTAGTTCCGATCCACAATCGAATCTGCTGATGGATGCTCACGTCGTTCGAAGCGTACCTGACCGAATCAACAACTTGTCAGACACACTTTGAAAACATTCGAATACGGACTCGAACTATCTCCTCGCTATCCCCCTATGGGCTCAGCGCACGTCCCGTTTCGAAAGAAGCGGTTGACACCTAGTATTGAAACAAATGCTAAACTCCGTCCCTTCCCTCCATCGAAAACCGGTGTGATTAGATAAAATGACCGGAGTTACCGTCAAGGATGTGTCTGCCCACTCTTTCGTCAAGGCCTACGCTGCTTACCTGAAGCGTACCGGAAAACTTGAGGTCCCTAAGTGGGTTGACCTTGTCAAGACCTCCACCCACAAGGAACTTGCCCCATACGACCCAGACTGGTTCTACGTCCGTGCTGGTGCGTCCAACATTTCGCTCTATTCGATTGTTGCCGTTCGCTCATTAAAATATCCCTACAGCTTCCGTTGCCCGTCACATCTACCTCCGCCCCCAGGTCGGTGTCGGTGCCTTGAAGAAGAACTACGGAGGTTCCAAGAACCGCGGAAACAGACCCCACCACCACCAGAACGCATCTGGATCCGTTCTCCGCAAGGTTCTCCAGGCCCTTGAGAAGATTAAGGTTCTCGAGAAGGACGAGACCAAGGGACGCACCATCTCCCAGGACGGACAGAAGGATTTGGACCGTATCGCGGCCCAGATTGTCCGTGCTGCCGAGAAAGCTTAAACTGTTCGATTCCGAATGGTTTTTGTCATTTGTAAGGGAAGGTCAACGGATTTTGATCAATTGCTTGGGAATAAACATGTGATGCACTTACGTCCAAATTGCGCTGGTGTGTGATGTTTTTCTCTCAACTTCAACGTCGATACTCCAAATTTAAAAGTGTTTGCAGTGCACCTCTCGCTGAAAACAAGTCATCCACAGAAACGAAGGGGCATGGGGTAAAACAAATGAATTGAATGCACAGCAAGCACGCGTTTATTCACATTTGCAGACTGATGTAGGTTGAGGCCCGAATCAGAAGACGCCGTCTCTCTCAAAATAAACCATTCATTTGACTGTTGTGTATTGCTATTGGATTGATCCGAACCGTGCATAATTGCTGTCAAGGGACAGGCCCGTTGTTGGCCTTGGTTGGGCTGCCTGCTGTTGCTGGTTTTCGATGGTCAGTGCGCAATTTTGCACTCAGTGAATTTTGTAAGGAGACCACGGCATGTGGACCCTCTCCCACCACAACCCATCCCCATCAGCACGGCATCGACCACCGATCGCAACATGGGCGGCGATATGGACGGAAGCAATCGTCAGTCAGAGATATACTCGCCGGATGCAAATGGTGGACCACAGGATGTCAGATGTTGTTGCTTGGAATGGACGAACTATGCGTGGAGTCGAACAGCCAGATGCTCTCTCCTCTGCCCCTATCAATATACGCACTGACGGCAAATGAACTAACTCTTGCCCTCTTGTGTCATATGTAGATAATCCAAAATGCCCCACTCCTTTGGTAAATACATCTATTCGAATCACCCATGTCGTGCGATCCTCGAATACGTTCTCGAAGCGATGTCGAAATCTCACTGGAGCTATTCCATCTCTCGAAACCGAAATCTAACTCGCCATGCAACTATGAATAGGTCTCCGTGCTCGTACCCGTCACTTGTTCTCCCGGGACTTCAGAACCCAGGGTCCCATCAAGTTGTCGACTTACCTCGTCAACTACAAGGTCGGAGACATTGTTGACATCAAGGCCAACGGTGCCATCCAGAAGGGTATGCCGCACAAGTTCTACCACGGAAAGACCGGAATCGTCTACAACGTTACCAAGTCATCCGTCGGTGTCATCATCAACAAGCAGGTCGGAAACCGTTACATTGAGAAGAGAGTCAACATCCGTGTTGAGCACATCAAGCACTCCAAGTGCCGTGTCGAGTTCTTGAACCGTGTTAAGGCTAACGCTGCCGCCAAGGCTGCTGCCAAGGCCAAGGGAGAGCACATCAACGTTAAGCGTCAGCCCCTTCAGCCACGCACTGCCCACTACGTCACCTCAAAGAACAACGCCCCAATCACCGTTGCTCCAGTGCCATACGAGGCTTTGGTTTAAATATTGGGCCATTTCTTTTTCGTTGCCATTGGGTGTTGTGGGATGTGATTTGGTAAAGCATGACTTCGTGTGCAGTGAGTGTGGCGTCTCTCCTTTCTGGGAAAGCCTTTGGATTCGCTATTGTACGAATAAAGAATCCAGAAAACATTTGAACGTAAAGACTGCCTGGTCTCGTGAGTTTTGATACAAACCGTATAATCGCCTGACTCAAGGCTCTGATAAGTTGTGAGCAATGCGACGAAGGCTCTTTCCATCCTGAGAGGCAGGTTATTAATTCGCCACAGTGTTCACCCGCCATGAGGGAATATGAGCTGGGCTTGGATGGTTTGGATCGCGTCAGTCTCACTTACTGATGAAGGATTAGTCTGCTGGGCAATGTGCATACCTTTGTTATTCTGACCTGGCGGAAATTACCACGTTGATCCCCAGATTTAAAAGAGCAGGCGCCTCACATCTGCTAAAACGTTCTGAAATATCACCGTTGGTCACTAAAATCAAGAAGTACCCATGCAACATTTCCAAACCCAATTCAGGCTTGCTATCAGAAGATCCGTGTGCACAGCAGGGCGCTATTCAAACATGGTCTGTTCTGTAATCGAAGATAGGGACAACAAAAAAGGCGCACCCAAGGTGGGGATCGAACCCACGACCCTTTGCTTAGAAGGCAAATGCGCTGCCGCTGCGCTACCCGGGCTTGAAAATGTTACGGAAGTAGTCAGGACCTCGATTGCAGCGTCAAGACTGGGAGAGGACTTGAGAGGAGTTGAGAGAGTTAAGAGATTATTGAGAGACTTTTCTTTATTGAATCAAGAAAGGCCTTCTTAAATAGCCTTTGTGGCAAATGTAAGGAAGACAACAGTGGCACTTGAAATGATAGAAAAAGTAATAACGAAGACGCGATCGTGTCTGGGGAGTGTTAGAGTGTTGGAATTGCTGTGAGTAATTTTGTGTCTGTGGGAATTTTGATTGGCGTGGCGAAGCTTCTGGACGTGCGTGACGGAATCTGTAGATTACGTGACACCCGCCTCCAAGAGCGTACGCGATGAAAAGGGGAGTGAACTTGGCGGAGGTTGGTCTTGCTTGACGCGTTGCATGAGTTCTGGAGTCGCGTTTAACCAACAGTTGTAGACAGGGTGGTGGTCTTTCCATTGGATGAGGACTTGCTTGTGACCGTCAAGAATACGAGAAGAGAGGACTTTGTCAATGACGCGTAAAGCAATGGGCTGGTTGTCAAGAGGATGTTTGGCTGTGTCGAAGAAGTAAGGCCGAAGTTTTTCAGGGTGGAAGACAGGGTGGACTCCCCAATCTGTGGGAAGAGCTAGCTTGCAGGACGGGACAGGTCCGACAAGTTCGATGATCTTGTAGGGGCCGGAGTACTGTTCAGAGAGCTTGTTGGTCTGTCGGTATCGAAGGTTGGGAGGCTTGAATTCCTTGGCTGAGACAAGAACTAAATCTCCAACTTTGAAGGGGGATTCGAGGCACTTGCGATTGGCGATGGCAGCGTACTTGTCTTGAGAGTCACGAACTCGATCCTTGGCAACTTGGTATTCTGCGCGGATGTCCTTGATAGAGAGGGAGGTGTCAGGCGGGAGGTTGATGTTGATCATGGAGCGAGGGTGGCGACCGTACTCGAGGAAGAAAGGTGTGTAACCAGTACTTGAATTGACTGTATCGTTGATCCCAAATTCGATCTTGGGTAGGTGGATGTCCCAGTCGTCTTGGTAGGGAGCAACAAAGTGTCATAGTGCTTGGAGGATCCAGTCGTTCTTTTGTTCTGTCTGGCCGTCAGTTTGAGGATGGGAAGAGCTGGAGATCGTCAGCTTGATTCGGAGGGACTTGCAGAGTGCTTGCCAAAAGTTGGAGGTGAACTTGGTGTCTCGATCAGAGATGAAATGGACTGGAATACCATGGTGCGGGAAGATGTGAGTTTCGAAGAGATTGGCAATATTGCGTGCAGTTGAGGTGGTGTGGCATGGGATTAATCTTGTTCGTTTGGTTCCAGAGTCGACAACTACCATGAGGGCATCGTATCCTGACTTGGTGAGAGGGAGCTTGGTCATGAAGTCCATGGAGCAAGTGTGCCATGGGAAGGGCGGGACGTCGTGAGGCTGGAGGAGTCCATAAGGGGCGTGGCGTGCTACCTTGAGGCGTTGGCAGTTATCGCAGTTCTGGCAGAGTCGCTGGACATCGCGATGGAGTTTTGGCCAGTGGAAGTATCTGGTGAGGCGTTCGGAGGTGCGTTCCCAGTTGTTGTGGATTGCTGGACCGTAGGAGTGAGCTTTCTTGAGTAGCAAGTTGCGGAGAGGGGCTGGAAGGTAGAGTCTTGCGTGGGTTTTGTCAACGTAGTGGAGGAAACCGTCACGGAGTCGATATCTTGAGATCTGAGGGAGGAGGTGCTTGGGAGCCTTGGATGGGTCATGGTCGTAGGTTTCTGGGTCCAGTGGGTCAACTAAAAACTGCGCTATTTCTAAGAACTGGGGGTCGGTAGTGTTCATGTCCTTGATATCGTTCATGAGGTTATCAGTGATGGTCAGGGTCGTGGTGTTGAGCAGGAGGTAAGATTCTGGGATCTGGACGGTAGAATGGACGGTGTTTCCTTGGAGGTTGACTTGAACGGAGGCATCAGTTGCGAATCTTCTTCTTGACAGTGCGTCAGCAATGGTGTTCCACTCCCCCGGAGTCCACTGGATCTGGAAATCGTAGGCCAGCAGGTCGGCTAACCAGCGATGGTGGACAGGGCGGAGCTTGGGTTGGGTGAGGATGTGGCGAAGGGACTGGTGGTCGGTAAAGGCGAGGATTTGATTGCCATGAATGTAATGGCGAAAGTGGTTGAGGCATTCAACAAGAGCGAGGATTTCGCCCATTTAGGGGTGGTACTTGGATTCTTCTGGCTTGAGCTTGCGGGAGTAGTAGGCAATGGGCTGGTCAGTTCCGGTAGAGTCTGGAAGGAGGTAGTCTTGTGGTCACGGAGGATGTCTGAGAGAGGTGCAATGAGGGCGGCGTGGTGCTT
The DNA here is from genome assembly GCA_025435555.1 of Chytriomyces cf. hyalinus JEL632. Lineage (NCBI taxonomy): Eukaryota > Fungi > Chytridiomycota > Chytridiomycetes > Chytridiales > Chytriomycetaceae > Chytriomyces > Chytriomyces cf. hyalinus JEL632. Next base: position 183,354 of record JAIWWG010000039.1, on the reverse strand, counting down.
GATAAAGCGATGGACGGTGTTGGCGAGTCCCAGGAAGGAACGAAGTTCGGAGTAGTTGGAAGGTTCTTCAAAGTCAGTGATGGAGCTGGTTCTGGATGGTAGGACAGAGATGGAACCTCTAGCAATCCAATAGCCAAGGTATTCGAGTTCTTGCTGGAGGAAGGAGCACTTGGAAAGGCGAACGTGGAGCTTGTTGGCTTGGAGGCGTTGCAGTACTTGGTCTATGTGCTTGAGGTGGTCTTCAAGGGTCTCGGAGAAGATGAGGAGGTCGTCAATGTAGACAGTGAGGAAAGCGTCAATGAAGTCACGGAATATGGAGCCGAGGGTAGTCTGGAATACGGCGGGAGCATTTGCAAGGCCAAAGGGCATAACGACCCATTCGTAGTGGCCATACTTGGTGCGGAAGGCAGTCTTGTGGATGTCGGATTCTTGGATGCGGATCTGGTGGAAGCCGGAGGAGAGGTCGATCTTGGTGAAGTACTTGGCTTTGGAGAGGCGGTCGAGGGACTCGAGGATGTTTGGGAGGGCAGCGCGATTCTTGACGGTGAGTTTGTTCACGGCGCGGTAGTCGAAGACAAGGGGTAGTTTATCCTTTTGCTTGACAAAGAAGACAGGAGCTCCGTAAGGGGAAGTGGAGGCTCTGATGCGTTGGTGCTTGAGGAGGTAAGCGATTTCTTCTTGGAGGGCCTTGAGTTCTGGGGCGCTCATTGGGTAGATGGGTCGGTAGGGAGGGCTGGAGTTGGCAGAAGGATCTACATCGATCTTCATGTCGGTAGGTCTGGATGGCGGTAGGCCCTCGAATGGGGCAAAGACATCTGGATATCGGTCCACGATCGTCTGGAGGTTTGGCGGGAGGGAGGTACGTATAGATTCGTCGGCTCTGTCACTGTCAGACGTAGTAACCTTCATCTTTTGAGGCAGGATGGCTCCGAGGAAATCGTCGGGCTGGAGGGTCTGGAGGAGATTGATGAATTGCTGCGCGGTAAGGACTTCCGGAGAGGAACGCGGAGAACGGCATTTCCAGCTGTGTGGACCAATGCGGACATGGTTTGTTGGCCAGTCAATGGAGGGATTGTGGGCATCGAGCCAGTCTTTTCCGAGGATCAGGTCGTATGCAAGGTCAGGGACAGTAGTAAAAGAACGGTAGTCTTGGAAGGAAGTATTGTTTATTTTCACTTGTAGAGGCTCGGTATGCTGGCCTTTAACAACAGAACCGTTGGCGAGCTTGATCTTGCAGGCTTGAGGAACGAGGGGCTTGTTTTGGAGGAACGGTAGGCTTGAGTTGATGAAACTTGGATTGGCTCCAGAGTCAATGAGGATGGAGATGGGGTGTTCATTGATGGTACCTTGGCAGACGAGGAGGCCGGGACTGTCGGCGTAGGGCGTGGAGTGCTGGGTCTGGACTTGGAACAGGGGAAGCTTGGGACAGTGGACTTGAACAGAAGGAGCAGGGACAGTAACTGGGGTCAGGTGGTCAGGTGGATTGTCAAAGGGGAGGGCAGAGAACCAATTAGAGTTCGACTTCGCTGTCTGCTTCTTCACCTTCGGCTTGAGTTGAGGCATTGTTAATTCTGGCTGGGGGCTTGGTGGCAAGCTGGGCTTGACGGTTACGGAGTTTGGAGCAGTGGTCGGTATCGTGGTCTTTGGCTTGACAGTAAACGCACCAGCCATTGGAACGGTAGAGTGCTTTCTGTTCTGCGGTGAGACGTGGGTAGGGTGTTGTTTGCTGAGTGTTCCCAAGGTCCATCGGGTCGTTGGTTTTGGGGATGGCTGTTTTGAAGGAGTGGCCTTGGGCTGATCGAAAGGACTGATTGGTTGAAGCACGGGACGTGGAGGCTGTTGAGGGGTTCTTGCGGATTTCAGCGGCGTTGCGTTTGTTGTGACGGAAAGTGAGGTCATCGAGTTTTTCAGCTTCTTGTTGGAGGTGGTCAAGGTCTTCGTCGATGGCAAAGATGGCTGGGTTGGTACGGATGTGGAACTTGAGGCCTTGGAGGTACTTGACGCAGAGATGCTTGACTGGGTACTGGACACTTGAGGCGGCGATAGCAGAGACGAGTTCATTGAACTTGGAGGTGTAGAGGGTGGCTGAGCTGGTCTGTTGGAGGTCTTCCATGGCTTCAATGGCTTGCTTGAGAGTGAGGTGGGAACCAAAGGCTTTCTGGATCCAGGCGGCGTAGTCATTCCAGGTCATGTGGTGGCGTTCTTGTTCGGGGAAACGGCGCCAGGCAACACGTGCAGTTTCAGAGAGACCAGAGGAAACAAATTGGACATAGGTAGGCTGGTTCTGTTGGGTCAGGTCATTGGTGGAAGGAGCAAAACCATAGAGGGTACAGATTTCACAGGAGCGTTCGAGGTAATCGTCGAGGTAGTTCTGGATTTCATGAGCGGGACAGTTGCGGTGGTTCCCAGAAAAGATGAGGGGCTTGACAGCTGGCATTCTGAAGAGAGGCAATGGACGTTGGATGGTGGCAGGAGGTTTGCTTGGGGTGGTCTGGACTGGTACTGGAGGTGTGCGGAGGGCTGCTACTTCGTTGTAGAGGTTGTGGAGGGCTTCACGGTACTCGGAGAGTTGGTCTTCGTACCTCTGGATTACTGCTTGAAACTGGACTTGGACTTGTTCACTTGGGGCTTCTGGATTCATTTCTTGATTCGTGATGGGACGCGTTTTTCTTGGGGTTTTCTTAGAGGTCGGTAGTTACTTGGAGGAATTTGCCGATGCTACCAATTGTTACGGAAGTAGTCAGGAGCTCGATTGCAGCTTCAAGACTGGGAGAGGACTTGAGAGGAGTTGAGGGAGTTAAGAGATTATTGAGAGACTTTTCTTTATTGAATCAAGAAAGGCCTTCTTAAATGGCCTTTGTGGCAAATGTAAGGAAGACAACAGTGGCACTTGAAATGATAGAAAAAGTAATAACGAAGACGCGATCGTGTCTGGGGAGTGTTAGAGTGTTGGAATTGCTGTGAGTAAATTTTGTGTCTGTGGGAATTTTGATTGGCGTGGCGAAGCTTCTGGACGTGCGTGACGGAATCTGTAGATTACGTGACAGAGAACTATCATTATAATGCAAGTACAGATTAATGTATCCAGTCAAACATTGACTACCTCGAGCACAGTGAATGCTGCACCCGTGGTTTGCGAGAACAATCGTAATATGAATGTGTCAGAATATGGCATGATCTCGAATGTTTAAGTTCAATAAAGGAAGTATAAAGTCAGGTCGAAGAAATTCGATCGAAACGGCACGTGTTTCAGATTGAAACAACGTTCGTGCAACGTCCCGCTTCCCTGAGCATTCACAGGCTATTGCTTGGTAAAGTCACCAAAGGTGTATCTTCAACGAACTTGATCCATGAATCATGACAGAATGCGCAAGTTGTGGTTTATTTAGGGAAGCGTTGTCACAACAAGTTGGATATCTGCTCTGCCTTTTCTGTTTCCTCCATTCGTTTGAGTGAATTGATGGCAGAGCGTTTGCTGGATTCTTGCAATTCGCCTCCAATGAGTAGTTCGTCTGTGTGTTGTGTTAGTTTTTTCAAAAACAGAGGGATGGTACGAGTTTGGCAACGAACCCTGTGCAATTCAAATAACAGTTAGTTGGGAATTTAGAATTAAGGATCATGGGTAAAGGCAATGCGTGAGTGAGAGTGAGAAGAGGGAATATGCGAGAAAGAGACAATGAGTCAGTAAGATTCAGCAAGTGTGTACCATAATCGTGTACGCCTGCTGAAAGTTGAAAATGATATCCAGTTCGCAGACGTTGAGAAACCATTTGTCGAGTACTTCGACGTATCGATGAATGATTTCGAGGGTCAAAAGTTCGTTGTCATCAATGTCAGTTCCCGCGATGAAGAAGAGACTTGCGTAGCTATCGAGGTGGGTAGAGAAACATCAGTCGCTTTGAAAGGAGGAGTAAATACGTGGGAGTTCACCGTCTGTAGACCACTTTGTAGTCTGGCAACGAACGAGACCAACGTTAACACAACACACATACAGCGCGTTTACCAACATCCACGCACCTTTGTACTCGAGCACATTGCACATTTTACTTCTTCTCGACAAGACTGTCTGGCTGACATCCTTCACGGCCTTTGCCTTCTCCTTCGCCGTCCAATCAGAAGTGAACCATTTTGTAAGGCGGATCTTGCCTAATGAGTCGCCCAATTCAGAGAGCGCAGTAACATCACAGGTTCAGTAAGACGCCAGGAACAATGGCAGAGCAGCCGCACCTTGCCTCGACACGAGGAGGATGAAGCGGATGGCCATGATTTATCCTCGAGGATTGAACGAAATGAAACTGAAGAGTTCTATAAACAAAACCTTTCTGAAAAGAAAAGCAGATTTTAGCTGCCCTCTCCGCTGTGTTTCCGCTTCCTTCCGTTTCGTTTCCGTATGTCCGAGACGCTTCTCATACCTCTCCAGTGCGTCTGGAGACGTCTGAGTGGCTCTCTGCGGAAGCAGTGCTTCTCCAATCGAATCGATCCCAGCAGCACTTGCGTCAGTCAGCAGAGGGTCCAGTTTATGCCGCAGCATCGTCGCTTGCGAGCGCGGCATGCCTAGGTTCGCACCAGCACCCGCCAGCAAGTCAGCGGTCCATCTCTCGAATCAGCCGATCTCGGCCTCCGATCCGAACATCATCAGCTGATATATCTGTAAAATAAAAAAAAAACAGAATCCGAGGGGTGCTGCTTCTTCCCAGTCTTTATTTAAACCAACAAAAACCGAACACTGCATCTTCACTTCGCATTTGTTTTCAGCTTCATCGCCCCTTCGCTCCCAACAAACATGCATGCTATTCGAAATCAAATCCCCCCACGCAAAGCAAGCACCAGATGCAGCACGGATCCTCCCTCGATCGAGTAGTCTGTTGCCGTTTTCTCGTCGTTCCTAGCAGAGTCGCAACAAAAAAAAAACACACATTGCAATCAGATTCCAGTGTTTCCCAATTCGAAAAACCCGAGCTGTTGTCAGCGAAGAATTCGTATAATTTACATTTGCTTTCCACCAAAGATGAGTCTGCGGAGGTGGTGTTATAAGAAAAACTGTTACAGCACAGGAACAACCAGTGAACGCAAACCTTTGCTGCGCAGGTGGAATTCCTTCCTTCTCTTCGACCCTTTCCTTGATTCGGGCAACCTGGTTATGAGAGACATGCGTTGCGCAACGGTCATGAACCAGAAGGGTAATCCGGGCGAACAGTTCGATTGCTTACGGTATCGTTGGACTCAATGTCGATTTCGATCTGTTCGGCGCGCAAAGAGGCGGGTATTGTTAACGGAGCCCGTTCATTGCTTGCTTTCGAATGCGTTGCAAACCTCCTTTCCGGTTAAAGTCTATCTCCGCAAGAACAGTCGCCAAATTGAGAATCAGAATCTGTGTTCTCGACACGTGCGTGCAAAGTACTGTGCCATACCTTGACTTTAATGAGCATTTTATTGAAACTATTTTATTAATACTTGTCAATTATTTATGAGTTTATTAGACAGCGTTTTCCCCAATCTGGCTGTATTCCCGCCCACTTGCAAACGCCTTCAGACGCTGCAGCAGAGCACCCACACTAAACCACCCTCCAGCACCGTTGCTTGCTTTACTGACCTCATCATCAAAGTTGAGGGATTCAAGAAGCCTTCGTGCGCCGCTGCCTTCACTGTTGCTTGTCTCGAGCTCGTCATCTGTACCAGATACTGCGATAACGCTTGATGGTTTTCTGTACGTTCGGAGTAATAATGATGACACCACGACGTTCACAGAAGATAGGGACATAGCCATTCCTGCTAGCATGGGTGGAAGCATAATACCCCAGGGTACTCCAAAGCCCATTGCGAGAGGCACCATGAGCAAGTTGCTGTGGAGAAACGCGTAAGTTTCGCATATCAATGCAGGGAACAAAGAAAGATGCACTCACTATCCAGTAGCCCACACGAAATTGAGACGGATTCGTGAATAAATCGTCCTACACAAATCAAGCGCCGTCACAATTTGCATCATATCTTCCCGCATGAGCACAATGCTCGCAGCTTCAATCGCAACATCCGTTCCACCAAAAACTGCAATCCCAACATCACTCTGTGCTATGGACGCACTGTCATTGACTCCGTCTCCAATCATGGCAACAACTTCACCATCAGCTTGCATTTGTTCCACCAGCATCTTCTTTCCGGCTGGACTGACACCAGCATGCACTTCAGTGATTCCACACTGCTCTGCGATCGCCAACGCAGTCAACTCTTGATCACCGGTAACCATGCACACATCAAGTCCAAGCTGCCGCAACGCTGCAACCGTGGCCTTGCTCTCTGGTTTCAAAACATCCGACAATGCAAACGTTCCCGAAAACACGCCGTCAACGCCAACAAGGACGACAGTTAAACCAGTTTCTTCCTGCTTTTTGACGGCCGTGATTTCTACACTGGATACTTTCACACCGCGTGACTCGAGGAAACGAGCGTTTCCGATGCAGACGTCGTACCGTGCAAAAGGTGTTCCCACCAATGCATATACTCCACTTCCAGGAACACTTTCAAACGAATGCAGCGCGAATCCAAATGAGCTTGATTTTAGCGAGTCCTTGCAATACTTTAGAACGGCATGACCAATCGCATGTTCACTGGCTTCCTCAACCGTGCCAACAATGCCTAGAACTTGCGCAGGGCCAAGACATTCTTTGCTGCCACTGTCTCGGTTGTCTTCGTTGCGTTTTGGGGTTTTGAAAACGTGCTTCGTGACACCCATTTTGCCCATGGTTAATGTACCCGTCTTGTCAAAGACAACTTTGGTCACTCTGTTGGCAACACTGAGAGGTCCACCGCCTTTGATCAGGATTCCAAGACCTGCTCCGACTCCCTGATATGGTGGGTAGATAGTTTTTAGATTCAATTCCTAGCGGCTCACCAACAAAAATAGTCTCACCGTTCCAACCATAACTGCGGTTGGTGTTGCCAATCCCAGTGCACAAGGACAAGCCACAACAATAACACTAATCCCCATCTTCACAGCCAAAAAGAACCTATCCCCGGTGTACCCGGCTGGCACAAAATCAGTGCACATAAACACCATCGTCCAAAACGCAAACGTGGCACATCCAAGTGCAATAACACCAGGAACAAAAATGCTTGCAACCTGGTCAGCCAAATCTTGGATGGGTGCTTTTGAGGTTTGTGCGTCCGATACAAGTTTGAGGATTTGGGAGAGGGTTGTGTCGGTTCCAACACGTGTGGCGCGCATGTGCATCATTCCTGTGGTGTTGATTGTTCCGGCAATGACTGCATCGTCTAGTTTTTTGGAGACGGTGCGAGATTCGCCTGTCACCAGTGATTCGTCAACGCTGATGGATTGAAATGGTTTTTTGTTTAGTAATTCGTTTAGACCAAGAGAGGATGCGGTTTCTACTCACTGTGAGCTTCCAAACACAACGACACCGTCTGCCGCGATTCTTTCTCCAGGAACAATCTTGATCAAATCTCCCGGTTGAATCAATTCCGTGGCAATTTTTCGTTCCCCCGACACAAGCCCAGTGCTCTTGTCCACAGTCAACAAAACAGCATGACTGGGCGCCAAACTCATGAGCTTGGAAAGCGCTGTACTCGTTTTTCCTTTTGCCAAATTCTCCAAATATCTTCCAAACGTGACAAAAGCAATCAAACTCGCGCAAGTTTCGAAAAAGACTTCCGGCGGCTCCTCACTGCTCAACATGAGACTACGCACCATTGTGAATGTACTGAATGCAAATGCAATCGAGGTTCCCAGAGTGATCAAGACATCCATGGTATAACTTCCATGCGAAACTGCCTTGAACGCACTCACGTAGAACCGCCGCGCGACCCCAAACTGCACCGGACAAGTAAGCAAAAACATGGCCCACACTCCAACATGCACTCCCGGCAAGATGCGGATACTCGCAATCGATTTCGGCAACACCATGCTCACGACACTGACTGGGAACGCAAACACAAATGCCCTCCAAAACGCGGTTCTCCATTCCTGAATCTCGCGCGTTCGATTCAGACTTTCGAGTTGAGAATTGGTGCCCCCATCGGCGACAAGTGCATCGAATCCGAGGTCTTCGATTTTCTCAACAATGTCGCGAACACCGCAGATGGATTTGTCGAATGTGAAGACACCACTGTTGGCAAGGAGATTTATGCTGACGCTCTTGATACCGGGCATGAGGCTCACTTGCTGAGTGATGGTTCCACTGCAGGATGCGCACGTCATGCCGTAGATTTGGAGTGTAATGCTGCCTTTGCATTCTTGCTGAATCAATGCAGCGTCGAAACCCATGTCTTCGATAAGGTTTGGAATATCAGCGCGTTGGATGATGGATGGGTTGAATTCGATTTCGGCCCTCTGGGCAAGCAGCGATACTTTGATGGACAGGATTCCTGGTGCTTTCGATACATTTGATTCGATCGTGTTGACACAGGCAGCGCAAGTCATTCCGCCGACATCGAGAAGCGCCTTTTCGGAGATGGGAAGAGCAGATTTGAGACCTAGTCTGGGCGAAATGGCGTCGGCGTTAAGCGAGTTGTTTTTGATGGGGGATAATGATGGGGGGTTGGATAGGTGGTTTGGTGAAGAGATAGCTGCAGGAGGCTGAGAAACCGGGAGAGATAGTGTGAGAGGGGTTGGATGCGATGGAGAAAGTGAGAGTGAAGGAGGTGCCTGACGAGATGGCGAACAAGGAGCTTCGATGTTGAGAGCAGTGGAACCCGATTTAGATGAGTCATCGTGACCAGTCCAGACAGGCAGCATCTCGACGCAGAAGTCGTCCGCAATTGCGGTTATGGCTGATACGAGTTCATCTGAGGACAGTAGGGCGGGGTCTGCGGTGACTGTGACAGTTGCGGCAGCTTCGTCGATAGCCACATCGCGGATGCCGAGCAGAGAAAAGAGGGCAAACTCGACGCTGTCGGCCCATGCTGTGTCGGTGCTGGTGACGCGCAGAGTGTACTGCACGGTCTCGGACATGTTGCTGGGTGTTTTGGTAACTTGGTGCAATGAAACGGGAATGATGATAATGATTTGTTTGGAGATGCAAATTTTGATTCGTCGAGTTGAGCTTCCGACAAAATGTCAAATCATAATTACACCTGCCCAATGAACGAGTTTCAGCTTGAGCTTAAGTTTGGGACGCAGTGGTACTACGGCCGTGTGTCTGGATGAAATCAGTCACGAGAGGAAGAACACGGCATGGGAAGTAGCCCCTGAATGGCATCCACTGAGAAGATGCAACCACCTGTACAATTGCTTAAGACAGCGACTACCACTGACATTGCTGATATGATGAGCGATGAACGCGTTTCCATTGCCTGGAAAGAATTGCTTCCAAATGTTCACGCAAACACCCCACAGCAAACCAGAACCACAACCAGAAATCAATAAACACAGCAAAAACAAATGAAAGCAACCACGCTGCAAGAACTTCAATCCGTCGGCATCGCCATTTCCTTCAACCCAGACCTCTTGCTGTGCACCCACTGCAAACAGAGCATTTACTCGACACACAGTGACGCCGTGGAAGCGTTTGCCAAAGCACACATCTCAAACGGATGCTTCCTGCCGAGCAGTGTCCCTTCCATCACCCTGTGTGACGAGCCCAGACAGGTGGATGACTCCACTGAGCAGGCCAGGACAAAATTGCAAAACTACCGAGCGCGCAGACGGGAGGAAGAACGGAATGTAATCATGCAAACAAGTAACCCATCCACTCTCATGTTCACACCCTCTAATTTGGATGCAGGTCTGGAACGGGTTCCAAGCACTGTACCAACACGACCGCAAAACAGTCATTGAAGTAGCGTCGGTTCTTGGAGGATTCAACGATGATTTGTATCAGCGCATGTTGGTGCGTGTGTCAAAGCCGCCAGCCAAGGTAGAGATGACGTGCAGCAATGGCGATGTTAAGCTGCAAACACCAACTGCACCATCTCTACCAGCTCTACCAACTCAACCGTCTCCACAACTCCTTCAAACAGTTGTAACTCAAGACACGTTCGAGTACAAAAAGAAGCGCCACGTCCGCATCTGCTCGACAGCTGTAGCAACACCCGCAAGCAAAGTCCGCATGGACAAGTTGCCAAAAGACGACGAAGAAGAAAGCGTAAAAAGCCACCCCAGCTACATTGACCTAGACTTGGAAATGGAAATGGAAATGGATGATACGCCCGCACCCGCGAAACGCCGTCGTCGTGCACGTCGTAAAATACAAGCAAAAATTCATCCGGTCAAGTAGAACTGTGCTCACGTTTTGTCCATTGATCGCTGTTGCTTTTTGTCTTCATTGTTTGTTCATTTTCTTGCATGCGTAAAGATGGGTAAGTCATGTGATGAACGAGTTTTCCGTTTCAAGTTTGGCAACCACACATTTCGGACATTATCGGACATCCCAGCGTTCTTGTTCGGACGTTGGAAAAATGTTGATGTGTGTCAAAAAGGTATGGTGCTTGCATGCAGTAAAGACGCAACATCACTCTTGTTGAATCAAAGATATTTTGATGTCACCCGGTTACAGATATAGAAAGGGGTCGTTTATGCTTACTGATGAACCTCGCTTCCATTTGCGTACAAGGCTGCTACCTTCATAATCGGGAAGCAGTCGACTCATTGAGAACATGTGCTCTGCAGACACTCTTCTGCGCATAGTGCAATCAATTTGTGAGGATCACACAAACTGTGGTCGACTGCCATCGCACCCTCCGTTTCTTTGCAGAGACTGGCCATACTGCGACACTTGCTCTCTTCCTTGACAACTGTTGCTTCGAGTTTGCTCTCAAAACTGCATGCTCTTGGCGCCCCTCGGACGTAGTCTCCCTTCTGGCGACATGTTGCTTGAGCGATGAGCTGTTGCTGGACGAATCCTTGATACAAGCCGCGTGGCAAGGATGCCTACCGTATGTCCAAGCTCTTCTCAACGACCCTCTCCAATTTGCGACTCTCTCCGGCAGAGGCAATGTATTGATGCAATCAGTGTACGGCAAGAATGTAGCCTTGCACAACTTCTGATCGAACGCGGTGTTTGGCGGGATACTTTGAACGATGCGTTGCTCCGTGCAGTGAGCCATGAATCCACCAAGTTTCTGATTCCACTTCTCGATCAGCCAGATATAGAGCCTAGTTTCAGCAACAATGCGTGCTTGCTGGCAAGCATGCATAATGGCAACTATCACTTGACGTCGATGTTGATAAGTGATGAACGCATCTCCGTAGCCTCGAATGATTATAATGTCGTGCGCTCGCCCTCAGAAAGGGTTTTAACAAACGCGTGGGGTTCTTTTTGGGCCTGCCTCAGGACTTGAACGATCGGGTGCCTGCAAATAATGTCGCCGAGTTTCTGGAACAGACGCCAGCATCGGAGTTTACGCGTTCTTTGCGCGCGGCGCTTGAAGATGTGCAATGAACCAGAGGGCGTTGGATCGTGAGCATTCCTAATGTTGATGCCAAAAGGGACGAGGATTCTTCCACGTCATGCACAGTAAATATTTGACCATAAAATAAGTGAATATTATATGGCTTGCACACATCTTCCAGTCTCTGCACCCAGCGCGTCCACCTTCAGAAACGGCGTGCACAAGGATGAATGCACGCAATGCTTCGCAAACCAGGTTGGTTTTACGAGGCTTCTTCCTCTTTTTCGAACCATCGATCCTTTCTCACACGCGAAACAACTCTTGTCCAGGACAGCGCACACGGCATCGACGTCTGTCTCGGCTGCTTCAACGGCGCATGCACTGACACTGATCTCGGACATTCGCGCGCACATTTCGCAAACTGGGGCAACGGGCACTCGCTCGTGCTCAACATCAAACGAGTGTTGAAGGTGCCATGATGCGTTTCTTGAAACCCATAGTATCTACTGAATCCCTTTCTTTGGCTTTGCTTGATTGGTTTTTGTTGCAGGAGGTTCACATGGACGCGCCACCTCTCAAAAAGATTGCCATTGAGGCAGAACCCTCCGACTCGCAAAAATACGAAACAATCACCAGTGTTTCCTGCTTCTCTTGCGGTCCGGTTGATTCAAATGCCTCTCCTCACGTACGTTTTGCTTTATTTTAGCATATCGAAAACCCCATTTGAAATGACTGCTTGTCCACATCATGCAACAGCTTGCATCGCTTGTTTCAGCAGTCTTGGCTGCCACATCTTCTCAAAAGAAATCAGACATTCAGGCTTGGGAACAAGTCGTCACCGAATGCGAGCACACAAAATCGCTTGTTCAGGGACCTCCAAAACCACTCGAATCGCAAAGTATGGTTTTCAATCGGAAAATGCTTTTCTGGCCTGTCTTTTAAAACAATTGCTGCACCACAGCCCTGGCACACTGCAATTCCTGCGATATCAAGGGAAACTTATGGCTCTGCCTCACCTGCGGAAATTTGGGCTGCGGTCGCGCGCAGTATGGTGGAACTGGGGGAAACGGCCATGGAATGGGCCATTTTGATGCTTCTCGCCATCCCGTGTCGGTAAAGCTGGGAACCATCACTCCAGAAGGGACAGCGGATATTTACTGTTATCTCTGTGACGAAGAGCGGCTGGATCCACATTTGGGCGCCCATTTGAAGAATTTTGGAATCAATATTGCTGGACAGGAGAAGACTGAGAAAACTTTGACTGAATTGGTAAGGTTTCGTTTGCTCGCAATGCCGCTTCCTTGTACAAACTGTTTCGAAACTTTTTTTTTCAGCAACTCGAGCAAAATATGAAATTTGATTTTAGCATGACGACTGAAGATGGAAAAGAGCTCGCTCCCTTATTTGGTCCTGGATTCACTGGTCTCAAGAACCTTGGAAACACGTGAGAATATTTGCAGAGGACTTTCTTGAAGTGCTTGACAATGCTTTTTCGAAAAAACTAGCTGCTACATGGCGTCAGTATTACAAGTCCTTTTCGCCCTTCCAGCCTTCCAAGATCGCTACCTTGGTTTTGGACAGCACCATCTGTCCGTTTGCAAAGACACAGCGGCGTCCTGTTTCCACTGCCAAACGGCAAAACTTGCGCACGGTTTACTCAGTGGAATGTATTCAACCCCGACGAGCTCTCAACCTGGCGCCGGCCAGGACGGAATCGCGCCAGCCATGTTCAAAACTCTAACGAGTAAAGGCCATTCCGAATTCTCCACCATGCGTCAACAAGACGCGCAAGAATATCTGTCCCACATTCTGAAGCTGATTGAGCAAAAGGAGCGTGCGGGTGGTCAGGATCCAAGCCGTGTATTCAAATTTGGAATGGAGCAACGCTTACAGTGCGTAGAGTGCGGATGTGTACGCTATGTCAAGGAGCCAGCAACCGAAGCGCTGCAGCTTCCCGTCCCTGCCAAAGAGTCGGATGGAGAAGAAACTGTTGTTCCGTTTGATTCGTGTCTGGGACAGTTGTTTGGAGAAGAGACGCGAAAATTTGCGTGTCCGCAATGTAAAAAAACGACAAAGTTGACTTGGTAATGATTTCCCAATTGGGTTGTCCGATCGCGAGTTAACATGACCTTAACTTTTTGTTCAGCACAACGCGTTTTAGTTCATTTCCCGAAGTTTTGGTGACTCCAATGAGCCGGTTTATTCAAGGATCTGACTATGTGATGAAAAAATTGAGTGGGTGAATTTAAGAGTGACCTTCTGTGTCTCAGACCACTAATTGTATAGATAACAGACGTAAAAATTGCGGCGCCACTGGACATGGATTTGAGTGCTTACAAAAGCGCAGGTCCACAGCCTGAGGAGACATTGTTTCCCGAAGAAGAAGGTTTGTCGCTATTTTTTTTTTTTCCGTCTTGTCCAAAAGACCTTAACATGTCACGATATATACCAGCTTCCACAGCGTCTGCTGAACCAAGTGTAGATGCGTCAGTGCTGAATGATTTGATGGCGATGGGATTCCCGGAACTTCGGTGTCGCAAGGCCCTCATCAAAACTGGAAACAATGGTGCTGAAACGGCCATGAATTGGCTGTTTGAACATATGGAAGATGCAGGTAATGTGTTGCGTTGCGCGTTTGTGTGACAAATAATCATTGAAGTGACACTTTGTTTCGTCTGACGTGCAGATATCGATGATCCCATTGAAACTGCGCCAGCTGGCGGGGCGTCAAATGATGTGGATTACAGCTCCTTCCTGGACATGGGTTTCACTACCGCGCAAGCGAAAAAAGCCATGTCTCAAACTGTAAAGCCGAATATTTTCCTTAACTTGTGACAGTCCTCAGAGTTGATTCTTTCTTCTTTCCCCCAGGGCAACAACATTGAACGTGCAGTTGACTGGCTGTTTAGTCACGCTGACGATTCAATGGCTTTGGATGAACCCGCGTCTTCTTCATCGGAGGGACGAAGTGCATCGCCAAAGTACAAACTGATTGCGTTCATCTCGCATCGAGGAACATCAGCGCACTGCGGGCATTATGTTGCGCATGTGAAGAAGGGAGATCAGTGGGTGTTGTTCAACGACAACAAGGTTGTTGATGTTCCGGATGTGATGAAGGCGATCGGAGAGGCGTACATTTACTTTTATAAAAGTGTGGAGTAAGGGTTTTGTGTGTGGGGTTGAAGGGGAATGAAATTTGCACATGTCATTCGACCGCTTGTTGTATGGGTTAAATATTTATCAGATAAGGAAATCCACAAAAAGGACGGTTGCTTTTCATTCGTATTTATCACAAGCAAGCGAGAACGAACATGGACAAGAAGAAGAAGCAATTGCTCGAGAAGGAACAAGAGTACCACGACAGCGACCATGCTCACGCTCATGGCATGCATCTGGGACGACGACGCACCTTCAGTGTGAGGAATGGCGACAGTTGTATCCCATCACAGGCTGTTAAACACACCGCACGCATTGAACCCTCTTAGATTGCCCATCCCTCCTTCTCGGTGCCGCTTTCAGTGCCGCCCGCTGTGCCCGTGACTTTTCCCGATCCAATCGCTGTCACATGCAACACACCCGTGCCTCTTGTTACACATTTGGCGGCGCTTTCGCGAGCGGAAGATTCTCTGTCCATGACTCGCCGCCGCCGAGCTTCGCATGATCCCATCCTCAATGAAACTCCGCGTTTATTCATGGTCAATGTGTCTGCCACCAAAGGTACCATTTGACGCCTTGAAAAAAAAACTTACAAAACTCTATAACATCAACCGCTGCACAAAAAAACAGCGCTCCTCCTCGCACAGGAGGATACAGACGCAGACGGTCAAATCACAGTCCACGATAAAGGCCCGAAAGTCTTTTCCATCCCCACAGCAAACAGTTTTGGTGTCAACTCGTTCGAAATCCGCGGCACATACCCACTATCGAATTTGTTGCAAGAATTGCAGCTCGCTTCAGACCACGGCCGAAACTTTATCATTTTGAGCGAAGACCGTCTGTTTGAGAATCCGTTGGAGCGGTTGCATCGGTTGATCAAATTTCATTTTTGGGATGGGCTGACGCGGCGATTGGATGCACGAGGGTTGGAAGCTTTAGTGGAGGATTCGAAAAGTCGGCAGCAGGATACGCGGAATCGGATCTATGTGCCGTATCATGATACGATTGGGTTGGAGTACTTTGAGCGCGTGAAAGTTGCGAGACCACATTTGGAGTTGGATGTTGTGAGGTTGCCAGAGATTATCACGCCAATGTACGTGAAAGGTATCAACACGCACCCGGGAATATTGGCGTTGGGGTTGCGCAAGATTGATGAGGGGAAAGGATGGGACGATTTGGAGAACGTGTGTGGCACACCATTCGTTGTGCCTGGTGGTCGATTTAACGAGCAGTATGGGTGGGATTCGTATTTCGGTACGAGTTCTTTTCTTCCGCGTTCAACATGCTTTGTTTGTCACTCATCTCGAACGTTTTTTCAACTCAGAGGCGCTCGGGTTAATTGTGGACGGTCGTATAGGTCTCGCTCAAGGCATGCTCGAAAACTTTGTCTACGAAATCGAGCATTACGGAAAAATCTTGAACGCGAACCGGTCGTACTATTTAACCCGCTCCCAGCCCCCGTTCCTCACAGACATGCTCCGTCAAATTTATGCCAATTTTACCACACAACCATCAAGCAACGATGCTACTGCTTTGCAGGCCGAAACCATCGCACGAGGTTCTGAACGCGAAACCGGGTCAAGTTGCATCAGCACTCCAATGAGCCTTCCATCCCCCAACTGCATGACTTCTCAAGCACCGCTAAGAAAAGTCTGGGAAAAGGATAAGCTGCATGCATGGCTTGCAAGATGCACACGTGCCTGTGTGAAGGAACTTTTGAGTGTATGGTTGGGATTCCCGAGATTGGATGTGACAGTTGGACTGAGCAAATATGTTCCTGAAGGAATCGGTATTCCCCCAGAAACGGAGGAGGGCCATTTTCACGCGTACTTGAAGCCGTATGCTACGAAAATGGGAGTCAGTGTGGACGAATTTGAAAAAATGTACATCCGTGGGGATATTCAAGAGCCTGAATTGGATGCGTATTTTGTTCATGACCGTGCAGGTGCGTTTGTATCAACTCTCTTTTTGTAGTATGCTAATGATTTGCACGTTTGTTTTCAACAGCCAGAGAAAGTGGACATGATACCACTTACCGATTTGATGCAACGTGCGCAAATTTGGCCACAGTTGATCTGAACAGTCTTGTTTACAAATATGAAACTGACCTAAGTGAATTGATTTCCCATGAATTCGGCGGAAGGTTTGGTCTCAGTGTATATTCAATGTTTACACCTTGCTGAAACCATGTTTCTTTCAGCTTTTGGTTCCGTGTGCGATGTGGACCTGATGGATGTTATTTGCGTGAGTTCCACGCCTGGCTGACTGCTTTGAAAACCCATGGCCTGGATAAAATGCTCGGAGGAGGAGAGATTTGGAACTCAACCTGGGCCAAAGGAGTCATGGTATTTGACGAAGCTGCTGACGCGTCGTTTTCAAGCAAGGACGACACTACCGTGTTCCCGCCGGCACCCATTGATTCCGCACACCCGCATCTACCCACTTTCGCGCAAGCATCTCCTGAATCGCCGTGTTTTACAGTTAATATACCAAGCATTCTGTTCACACAGCTGGCCTCTCGCACGTGTAGCCTGATCCATTCGTACCTTTGGAACGAGTCGAGAGGCTTGTTTTTTGACTACGACTGTTCGTCTGGGAAGCAAACGTCTTACGAAACTGCAACGACATTTTGGCCGCTATGGGCGCGCGTAGCCACACAGGAGCAGGCAGATCAAGTGGTAAACAACGCGTTGCCATTGTTTGAAGTTGTTGGAGGACTTGTCGCTACGACGGAGGTATCTCGGGGCGGGCTTGGAGAGGACCGTCCGAGCCGTCAATGGGATTACCCGTTTGGTATGTTGAATTCAAGAAATGACACCTGTATGTTAAACTCATCGTGATTGCTACATCCAAACTGAACAGGATGGGCACCACACCAAATGCTGGCATGGAAGGGCCTTGAAAACTACAATCGCAGCTACGAAGCACGTCGGCTCGTCTACCGTTGGCTATACACATGCGTGAAAGCGTTCGTGGAGTACAATGGTGTTGTCCCAGAAAAGTTTGACTTGGTGAACATGACGCATTTAGTGACGGTGGAGTATGGAAATGTGGGGATTGATTTCAAGTATGTTGTGCGAGAAGGGTTTGGATGGATGAATGCGAGTGTCCAAGTTGGGTTGCAGTACATGGACATGCATATGCGAAGGTCGTTGGGGGCTCTGATTCACCCGGATGCGCTATTTGGCACCACGGGGAATGAGGAGCTGAGAAGGGGATAAAATGGATGAGGGAGGAGTGGTTATGACTTCGGTGTTTTCAGCAAACTTGCATAACAAATTGTTTTAAATCGGTTCGAAGAAGTGAACGTTTCCCACAAA
This sequence comes from Chytriomyces cf. hyalinus JEL632, assembly GCA_025435555.1. NCBI lineage: Eukaryota > Fungi > Chytridiomycota > Chytridiomycetes > Chytridiales > Chytriomycetaceae > Chytriomyces > Chytriomyces cf. hyalinus JEL632. The sequence goes on along the minus strand of JAIWWG010000039.1, from coordinate 165,535 downwards.
GGAACACAATGTCTGTACCAGCGCCCATGCGTGGCACAAAACGGACGAAAGGAGCACGCAAGAAGATTCGCACGGACGAGAGTCTTGTCGCGAACGGACGGGGTCTTGACGATATGCCCACTGAGCTATTTGACGAGGTGTGCTTGTACTTGAAGGGGTCCGAGGTGCTGAACCTGGGCTGCATCAATAAGAGACTTGCGGGATTGACTGGCGAGGACAGCCGAGTGTGGATGCTGCTACGGACGGGGTTGGGGTATCCAGCTTATCCAAGTGGTGAATCAACTGAGAGCAGTAGATGTGATGCTGCTGGGGGAAGTGCAGGTGGAGCCACGATGAACGAAGTCACAGACAGTCCACTCACGGTCAGCGACAAGACTATTGTCCGCCTATGCTCGCGAATGGGATGTATGGCACCGGGTTGCAGTACACGCACCCGCACCGTGGACTGGATGCAAGTTAAACGATTGTGCGCCAAGTGCACGCCGCGTTATTACAACGATGAGTTTCGTGCGTTGGGATATGAAGCTGTGACAGTAATGGTAAATGATCTCGGTTGTTCAAGTCAATCTGACTTCCCCGTTTCTCTTTCCTTCTGATCATCTGTCGATCTTTTTTACTCTTCCGATAGAGCGCCAGCCACCGCTCGTGGCATAATCTCATGCGCATTGCTGTGGGAAACTCAATGGATGCACGAAAGTCGCAACTGGATGCAATTCGAAGGTAACCGCGCATTTGTTCAACGCACTGTGACCCTGTCATCCGTCCTGGATGTGAACTCACGCGTGGCTGTTAGGACTCGCCGTGACGCGATTGAGGCGCGCTTCGCCGCCATGCGTCCAGTCGCAATAGACGCTGAGACTTTGCGCATGTGCGAAGGGTTCCACAAGGCCGCCACCGCACCCACAGCTCTGACTGACAGAATCTTCAACAATCTTGTTAAAACGTTGGCTCCGCAGATTAAAGAGAGGCGCATTGCCAAAGAGGCTGACGCACGCTGGGCTCAACTTCGCCGGGAAGCAGTGCGAAATGTCCCAGCCCCTTGGAATGCCATTAGAGACTCTGCGCCGAATTTTTTCTTCATTCGCACGCTGTTCAACTTGTACGGAGAAACCTTCACGGATCAGGCGCCCAACACGGTCCATGAAAGACGCTTGAGAATGGAGGTGGTAGATCGTATGAAGTGCGAAATCGCCGGTACGCTACGAATTTATATCCTCTCCAATATTGTTTTTCTTTGTGTGCGTCGTTCAACAGACCAAGTGTCATCTCAGGCACGGCGTGGGATCAACCTTTTCCTGCTTTCGACATGGGACCGTACGTTGCAAGACTCGAAAAGGAGTTGGGGTACTCGTACAACTTCTTCATTGCAGCAAGAGGGAAATTGCTCGAGCAGTATCCACACTTGGCGGATTTGTTGACGGACGAAGCAATTGGTGCCGAAAAAACAATGAGCGACGAGGTCATGAGTAAGTGAGACGCTGCAGAGTAAAAGCGTTTTTTTCTCACAAGCTGTTGCCGAAACGCAAAAAAACAGAGATTTTTGAAAGGTCCCCCGCAGAAAATACGAAAGTCGCCGCAGAGCGCAGGGAAACGCAGTTTTCAGAATGGGTGATGAAGTTCATCACCAATACCAGGCTCGCGAAGCTCTTTCCAGACATTGTTATCGGCACTCGGATCGTTTCTGGGGAAAAGGTGCCAGAAATCAGGCGGTTTGGTCTTCCGGAATGGTTCAGCGCGAATGAGCAATGTTAGTAACCTTTGCTTTTGCGTGATTTACTTTTGCGTGCTTTCACAAGGATTGGGTGCACTGTTGAAAATTCTGATATTCACGCTTCTTTCCATTCACAGACTTTGATTACAAGCAAGATAACTGGAACTTTGCCGAAATGGAAAAATCCAGCCAAAAATGGCTGGACACCGTTACTGCTCGGTCGGCCACCGTTATTCGACACCTTGTTGGAATCACTTGTTCAGAAATCTTGGAGAATCCATTCGTGATGAACAATGAGCTTCCGACTAATTACTCTGCATCTGCTGAATTTCGCCTTCTTTCCGATCTGCCCGAACGGGCAGTCAAAAATGTTCGCAGTCTGACAATGCAGTTATTTACGATAAAGTCCGCCCATCCAAGATCTGTCCCACTTAAACTATCAAAGTTGATCGATGATTGCCTAGCAATTCTTCTGAGTCCAATGGCCAGGCTGTTGTCGGAGAATACGTGCTCCGGCCGTTCGAAAGATGACTCAAAAGTGGACTCGAATGGCAACTCAAAGGATGATTTGGAGGCAAGCGCAATGTCTGAGTCGAAGAATGGATCCGATGGTGCGAGTACCTCAAGTGTTTCTGAAGGAAAGAATTACGTTTCTCTTGACCATTTATCGTCGCTTGTGGTTCAAAACGCATCTTCATCAACTCTTATGGAATACACCGCTCACGTAACAGCGGCAGCAACTTCATCCCCGTCATCCTCGTGTTCAACTCATCCACCCGTGACTTACAATGAGGCCAAAGTGCTTGAACTCGCCTCAAAAGTTTTTGCGAAAATTGTTCTGTTTCGGCGAGTCGAACATCTGGCCCTGTCGACTAATGGCCCTTGCGTTGACCCGTGGATAGTTGAGCTATTTCTTTCAAAGAAACCCGATGCGCAAGAATGTTTCCGTCATGCTTTCACTGCAAAAGTGCCTGAACTGCAGATTGAGTTGAGGGAATGGGCAGCGATGTTGAAATCGCGTGTGGCGAGCATGGTGGAAAATTCAGATGGAGAATTCAAAGCTATGGGGTTTAATACTGCGATGTCAATGATAGGTCGGAGTGAGGCACTTGTTCCAGCTCCATTGCAAGAGGGTATGATGGATGGTGAGTCCTTTTTTGGGCAACGTATCAGTCCACCGCCTAACTCAATAATTATACTTTTCAATATTTTTCAGACTTACTTCGTGAAGCATTTGACGCGCATATGTTTGCTACCATGCATGCCCCCGTTTTACTTCGATTTTGTCAAGACATATTCTTCAGGTACGGGTGTGGCAGACTCAATTGTAATTGTGGTGACGACGACTCCGGCAGTGAGGAGTACGGTTGGGATGGGTACTCGGACGACTTTTACGATTACCTCTGAATGTCTTTTTCTTTGCCCGTCTGTGCATATTCGTTCCTTTTCATGAAATATAGCTGAACTTGTGGATATCATTAAACGTAATAAAAAGTATTGAAAAAACGCGCCTCGATGGGAGTTCTGGCAGTCGCATTTGCCGTATTTGCGGTGGCTGTGGCTGTTGTTTACATGCTCCCGAGATACATGAAGCGGTATCTCGTCGTGTCAGCCATGCGCTTGACTTCGAAGGCACCCGACAAGACGTTGCCCTGGCGAGCCAAGGTATTCTATTACATCGTGAACAAGATCCTGCAACAAGGATAACTGAGTTTGTATCACTCGGACAGGTGCTTCCCCACACCGAATCGCTCAAGCAGATTGCCCCGAATGTGTGGACCCTTGTTGGCACCCTGCCAGCTGCGGGGCCGAAACTGCCGCGCCGCATGGTCGTATGTCGTCTGGCTGGAACGCAGCAACTTTGGATCCACTCTCCCCTGTGCATCTCCGAGCCTGTGGAGAAACAGCTTCTCTCGTTGGGGAAGGTCGCGTACATTATCGTGCCGAACGAGATGCACAGACTGGATGCACATGCCTGGTCGGTGAGATTCCCAGCCGCAAAGGTTGTCTGCCCCCGTGCTGCGAAGCGCTTTGTGTCTCGCGCGGTAAATGTGCACGACGAGGCTGAGGCGGTGTTTCCCGAGTATTCTCCCTCAACCCCAGCTAATGCATCTTCAGTCCCGGTTCAGTATATTGCTCCCAAAGGCACTTATCGGGATTTTGGCGAACTTGTGTATCTGCTCAGACACGAGGAATCACAGTCTCACTCGCTCATCTTTTGCGACCTGCTCTTTAATCTGGACCCGGCCGAACCTGGCATCGACCCTGCGCTCGTCACGATTGGATCTGCATGTGGGCTGGGCTGTACAGCGATAGGTCGCTTGTGCGTTGTGAGCGACGGTGCTGTTACAAGGCGTTGGTTTGAAGATGAGATTGTTCGCGCGGTCGAGACAATGCGGGTTGTGCATGTGTCAGTGGCCCATGGAAATGATTTGGATGCGGAGGATCATGCCGCAGTTGCGGCAGTTCTTACGAAGTGTGCACCATCGTTTGAAAAGGCGATTGAATAAATTGGATTGAAGTGTTTTTTTTTGAACTGGAGTTTGACGCCCTTATTGCCCCTTCTTGCCTTGCTCTCGACGTCTGTTTCCTGTGTTCAAAATTGATGCGGGTCGTTGCCAGACATGCGTGGATGCGGGCAAGCAGGTGTATGATGAATGTGCTTCCCTTTTACTCGTCATCAATCGCTTACGTGGGCATGCATCAAAAAGTATCCAGTCACCGCAGGTCAAACCCACGTCTTGACTTGTGAACTATGACTTTGAAAACATGTGATTCTCACGCAATGATATGCTGAATGAGGAGTTTCCAACTGGCAGCTGCTGTCCACAGCCCACATTCGCCTGTGGTGGGTGGCATGTTTCGGGATTGATTTCCACAACGTTTCAAGTACGCAATTTGTTACCATTTTTCGTGTCACAAATGAAACAAAGTCTTCTTCGTCAAGCGCCAAAGCAACCAGCCCGTCAAGATCGAGACGCACTACGTGGGTGAGCTACAGCGTCAAAGGCCATTATCTGATGTCGCTGATGCGATTAGGGCTTTCTTCCTGGGTCTCGCCTGCTGATCTGGGGCAGTACACCCTCCACACTGTCGTTGATGGTGTCGACGGTCCTGCGCTTGAACCCGACCTTCCTTTTTTGACTCTCTCTACTGGATGCACTACAAACACTGCTCTTGTTATCAAATCGAAGAGTGATATGGATGTCGACGATTCGAGCCCTACGTCTGGTTCGAGAAAGTCATCTCGCTCTTCTATTATCAAGGAGTTCATTCATCTAGATAGCATTGATCTTATTACGGAGCATATCGGGCGGCATGATATACTCGCAGAACTATCTGGACTGGTCGCTCAGCACCGCTTTGTCAGATTGACTTCACCTCAAGCCTCAGGGAAGAGTTCTCTACTTGCGTAAAAAGAACTTGGTAGTATTTCTCGATGATGCGCACGCAAAATATGGCGACCGTACGTTCTGGAAACTCCTCATCAAAGTGGGACCAACCTGGATGCCATCCAATATTCGCTTTGTTATCTCTTCAACTCATCTTCTGGCTGGTGGCCTCGATAGCTCGGTGGAAATGGGATCTCTGCCCGCCCTTGAAAGAAAGAACTTTCTGCTTAGTCCGGACGAAGCCAATCAATTCTTGGATTTTACTGTTATTGGCCTTCCACAATCGATGAGATTCCCAGCCTTGAAGCAACTCGTAATCAATGAGTGTGGTGGCTGTTCTTCAATATTTCTGTCCAAGGACTACGTCACTAACACGGACCGCTGCTTTGGGAATCCTCTCTCTGATCCAAGAGGAGAGCCGACCACAGCAATACGCGTCGCTCAAAAAGACGGGAATCTTAGTGGAACTTCCGGATGCTACATTAACATTTTCTTCCCCTCTGGCCAAGAGATATTACTTTCAAGAAACGTTGCTGGAGTATTGAATTGCTGGAGCATCTCTCTAGATTTTTACCAATCAGGAAGGACTACGCAATGCCTGTTTGGCAATTGTTCAAATAAATCTTGGCAGCTTGAGCACTTCTTTCAAAATAAAAACAATGATTTCCTTCCAGGCCATCGAAGCATTTGGCACATATTGATTTGCAATCAACTTATCTTGCCTCCAACACTTCAACATCCTCAACAATAGCACACCATCATCATCCTAATTATTCCCGTTCTTTATTACTCGAATGCACTTGAAATAGACACAATCAGCCCCATTCCCATTCGCTCAATCTCGGCTCCCATTGATGCATAATCCGGCACCACCAACACCTTTGCCTTCTTGGCCTTGCTCTTTTTATCTACTGAAGCAGCTTTACTCGCCGTGTCATCGGATTCCAAGTCGTCTTGCGGCTTGACTGTGTATGGAATGTTGACTTTCCAGAGTTGCTGTGGAACAACGACTTTCTGGTTGACGAGGAGACCAATCTTGTCTCCCCCGTTCATGTCGTAGAACACGGTCATGGTGTCTCCAAATGCATGCTTCAAAAAAAATCAAATCAAATTTAGCCAGAATTCCACAAACCTCAAACAACAACAACAAAGCGCCAAAATACCTCAATATCATGAATTAAATTATCGACAGGGTTGAAAGATTCCAAAAATCGCTGCAACGGGCTTTTTTCCAAAGCGGCAAGATTTTTGAACTTGCTCTTGTGTCGGGGTAACATTTCTGGATCATACGTGATGCTTTGATGGTACCGCGGTACTTTGGTTACGTCCAGCTCGACAATGTAGTCGTAACCGTCAGTGGGAGTTGCAAAGATTTTCTGTAAATCAAATTCAAAAAATTAGAACGAATCCAAGAACATGGGGCATCAAGAAAAACAAACTCACGGCAATCTCGGAATCATCGCCACTGATGACAGCATCTTTAAGAAGCTTATACGATGCCTTTGCCAAAACTTTGACGCGCTTCAACACCAACGCACTTGGCCCATTCAAAGTCCACGCAACACCTTCAAGATCGTCCGCAGTTGCCAACCGCATCAAACCTCCTTTTTTACTCCCACTCTCACCCACTTTCGCTTGAATCACAGTCCTCTGCTCCACAGAAACATCCCCCTTCTCAAACTCCACAATCAACGCTTCACGCTCCCAATCCCACTTCCAAAACAACTCCAAAACACGCACCAACCCCGAAAACGCACAAGCAGGTGGACTCGCATAAGCTCCACCCCCATTCACAAACACACTCGTCACAAGAATTTCAACCGCTTCTTCAGAAAAGTGTAAACTTAACCAATGCGCGGAAATCCATCGTTTCACGAGACGGACGGTGCTCGATAAGTGTGGGTACCGGAAATGCACGTTTTGGAAACGATGCGTGTGCGAGCCAATGGTTTTGTACACTTTTTCGGTTTGTGATACACGTGCAAGCGCGCTGGATTTCAAGTGCGGAACGCCAGTAGATGTAGCTGAAATGAGCGCCGCATTCGCAAGTGCGAGTTCAACGCCCGTTCTAATACGCGCGCGGAAAGAGTATCCAGAAGGCATACGCACATTCAACCATCCCGTCGTCAAATCGGAAATATCCGGTTTCGAAACAGTCGCAAGCGATCCAGGAATTTGCGATGCAATCAAATCAGCGATTTTACAGTAAAACGCGAGTTTCATGTGTTGAAGTGCAGGGACAGAATCCGGCCATTTTCCTGACGATTCAAACTCAATCACAACATCCATTTGATCACGCAGAATCGGCGTCAGCCGATTTGTTCCTTCACCAGCATAAGACGGTTGCGGAACAAAGATGGACGAATGGCGCAAGCCAGGGTCTGCAGCAATCACAGCGTTGATATCGAGTGGGATTCCATCCAGAGCCTTGACTGCTTTCGAAAATGCATTGAATGCATCAATTGCGTCCTGGAAAGTTCCCGTTCTTCGTTCCGCAATCGCCTGTTCTTTGCCTTCCTCACCTCCACCAAACTCTCTCAAAACGTTCAAAAATTGACCGCCGAACAGTTTCATGTCCTCCTCTTCCACATTGACATGCCGTCCAATGAGATAGGCTGCCATCCGGCCCGTGATCAAAACGCGATCCTCTAAAGTACCATCGCTTTCCCACACGACACTTTCCACAAGACTTCCATCATTAAATCGCCGCAAACTTGATCGCGTTCCCCAAAGTCTTCGGAAGTTTTCCACAGCTTTCGCGTCTTCTTCTTTATCGCCACTTGTGGGACCTTGTTCGACAACTTGAATAGCGGCTTCAGGGTCAAGAATCAATCCAACGTACAATGCTGTCGTTTCGAAATCATCGTCTGAAGGTTTCGCCTCATTCAAACTCCAGTTGGTATTTAATGGCGCCGAGTCAGTCAGTTTGATGAGATGTGTTCGCGTTTTGATTCCAAGGCGCAACAGGCGAGGAACAAAATGAGCAAAGAATTGCCGTTTGGATGGAAAATCAAGCTGCACGCTTGGTTTGTAAGCAGCGAACGATTCTGGAACGTCATTGACACTGTAAAAACATTTTTTTGTAAGCTTCTAGTGTGACTTGCTCAATCTTAAAGCAACCCCAAGTACCGAAGGATCAGGTCAAAGTAACCCATAGGTTCCGTCAGATTTTTGAGGAAAAGAGAGTCAAACTTTTCACTTCCCAAATCGTTGAATAACCTTAAGCTCGCTTTAGCTTCGAATTGAAGCTGGATGAAGTGAAAGAGTGGGAGTCAGATCCAACAATGGTTCATTCCAATGTGTTGAGCAGAACTTACATGACTCAGAGTCGACGCATTCACGAATGCGGCCACGTTCACTTTTCCAGATGGGTCAACAATCACACAGTCAAACTGCTGCGTGAAGGATTTCGCCGAAAACTAAAACAAAAGTTGGTTAGCACAAATAGTCCCATCCGACGTCAAAAACGCCATCTAAGTAAGATCGTACATCCGGATGGTCGATTGGCTTTCCATCAGGCGTCAAGAACAGAGGCTCATCAGCAAAATTGTGATTCGCTGAATATTTCCATCAAGAGAGAATTAGACGCAAAGACAGACAATCTCCAGACATCCACACATACCCAAGAAATCAATTGTGAGTTTCACAATCTGATAACTGCTAAAAGAATCCTTCAGCGAGACTGACGTGCTTTGATTCACGCGGTTCCCTTGTCCCAACAGGTACACAATCACCAAACTCCAAATGAACCCAGAAAATCCGCTTTCGCTCAATCCACGCTGATTTAGCCACACTTTTCCAAGAATCACGGCATCCCGGAACGCGGGACAAGCAGCCGCTTGCTTATGGAGCAAGTTCAAATGAGAAACAAGCGTAGTATCCATCAAAAGACTTGTATTGTATCTAGGAGTTGCGGGTAAAGCTACAGCAACGGATGACGCAGAATCTGTCGTTTGAGGTCGGTTGCTGTTTCGTCCTGGCGCCAATTTATGTGTTGCAAAAAATTCTGGGTTGATGACAGGCAGGATTCGAATTTGGACTCCTCCAGCGCCACCGATATGATTGAATCCACCTTCAGACTTTTCGGAAGTGTGCGATTCAATTACAAGAATGGGTTTTCGAGGGTCCTTGTTCAGATGCTGAAAACGAATGTTTGCAAAGTTGGGTTTCGACTTGAGGGCGGCGGCAATGACAGCAAGGTAGTATGCGCGTTTGTTGAAGTAGCGGTTGTTGATGTGGTCTTTTTCGGTAAAGATGGACTGAATAGACAGGGATAAGAGAGTCAGTTGGTGGTTTTCGATGTGATTGAAGATACTCACGTCAGGCATTTGAACTGCAACATCTACATTGAAGCCATTCTTTCCCTTTGTAATCGTCTTGACCAGATAACTACCAGCAATAAACACTTTCTCTGGCTTTTTGAAGCTGAATTTGTATTGAATGGACGGGTCGACTTGTTCTGGAAACGGAATAACGACATCCTTTTTCGCTAGCGATGCAACAGCCTGATCCAGCGTCATATCCTTCAAATCGGAGCACCCATCGAGAACTGCTTTGATTCCGTGAAGTGCCTTGTCAAGGTTGCCAGTCTTTGTGTAATCTATCGAGGCTTCCTTCAGCAACTCGTCAATCTATGAGAGAAAGAGGGCAGCAAATCAGTTTCTCATCGCCCCTTGAGCAATAATTTGATGTTCACACACCGACAGCTTAAACAGATTCGACTGGAATAAGTCCGTCGCCTCCTTCAGCTGAATCATTTCCTCATTAGAGGGTGCCCGGTATTTGGCATCACTTCCATTCGGCTTTCGCTTCTTTGCTTTGGAATCGGACTTGGATTCGGGTTCTTCAGCAGCATCGGATTCCATCTCAGAAAACTCTCCGTCCATTATGTCTTCGGCATTGTCTTGATCCGGTTCAATTTCGTCCATGTCCTTCTCCTCCTCTCTGCTCTCTTCTTCTTCGCGCTGCCTCTTTTGCTTTGGAACAATGGCTGCCCTTTTGGGTGCAGTTGCTGGTTTGGTGGTCTTTGGCGCAAATGGCGGCATTTTGTTGGGACAAAAAGAAAAAAAAAAAAAAGAAACCATTTCAGCACGGACAGAACTCGATCTTGTTAATCGGAGTCGCTGTTTACCAAGTGTTTAGAAGGCCAGGCAGCTGCCAACGTCCATGAACTAGATGCCGAAGAAGTCGTTCCGGAGAGGTCTGCCACGGACGAGCAGTATAGTGTTGGAACCTGATCTTTCTCAAGGTGACCCTGAATTGACCAAATGTTCAATAAACAAGGCCATCGCCGCAGATGCCTCTTGGTGGAGTACCCACGAATCCGCTGTCGAATGTTCCGACCCCACTGCTGAGCTATCTGATGAGAAGTAAAGCATACAAGCTGCCTGCCAAGGGTGTCTCATCACGTTTGACGCTGGAGCAGATCAATTTTATTTCCTTGCAACAGTGCTTGCGGCATGCTCCTCTCTCAAATCTTCGTCCGGTAGGTACTGCGAAACTGGTCTAGGTGGGTTTCTGTGATCTGCTCACGGACGCAACTGCATCCAACTCACCAGTGACGTCGGTAATACCGTAGAAAACTGCCAGCTTTTAAAGAGCGATGCCATACGTGACAGGAGTGGCGTTGGCAGGGGGAATGCAGACCCACTGGAAACGAGAGTAAAGGACTATCCTTTGCTCTCGGCTGACACTGAATCGCTTTGATCTTGTTGAGTTTGTTGAAGTCTTTTTTTGCGTTGGTCACGCGAGGCTCGAACATGAGGATACAGAAATTGGACAAGAAAAAATGTCCGATGCACACATGCAAACAAAAGCATGAACACGACTGTGCGGAAAGAGAGGCAGCGGTGACACCGAAAGCAACGCATGTGTGTGTGTGTCAGTCCATGCACACGTGCCAGATACGCTTGTGGTTCAGAGTGCAGATCCTGAAGGAAAACACGAGTTTCTTGGTGGGTCTGGAGCTATACAACGAAGATTTGTGTGTGGACTTGATAAATCCATCCACGGCGGTCAGTGCCAGAAGACTCTCTTCAGCAGCGTCTTCAGCTTTATCAATCAAAACGCTTCATTTTCCATCCGAGGAGATGGGCACGGGGAGCATTGTTGCTTGAAAGGATTCTGAGAGGCTGGTCTTGTCTCCAGCTGACATGCTGTCTCGCGGGGGTTCGTTTCCGTCGTGCAACAGGTTCAACCGACATGAACACTGCACACACACGTATCCAAAATTCAGTATCGTCAAATTGAATATAGGGTTCCGGTTATATCAGTTTGATGATCGAACGAACATTGAAAACAAAGTCTCTCGTAAGGAACATGTTCAGACGTCAATAACACTCAAGCTTACCCGTGTGCGGAAGGTAGTACGAAAACATCAATTTCAACACATCGGCGACCGATGAAATGACGTGCTACTTCATCATCCAGCGAGGGAATTAGCAGTGTTGGTTGTCATCCAATGTGGCAGATTTATATGCATTTTCATCGGCGTCAATCCCATTTCCTCCCCCAACTTTCTCCAACTCTATTTACGTACCCGAGCTCCCTTCTGTTCTCTTTGAACCCCCGACGCAAGGTTTACAATATGAATTCCTGAACGCACATTCAATGGACTCTACGAAAAAATCAAACTCTGCACCATTTGACTTCGCGAGTTTCTCCCAAAAACATGACATTCACATCCACCGGCAACTCACCCGCATTCCTTCGCACAACCTGCTTCATCAACACCTCCAACCTTAACCCCCATTCCTGCTTTGAAATCCTCGAATCCGTCAACGCGTCATAAAAAGCGCCCATAAACAGCCCCGCATCGCTTGCATATATTGGAACAGCAACATGCATTTTTGTACTTGGTACGAGTTTTTCATGGTCTTTTGGATTATTTCGTATCATCGTCAGATTTTTGACATCGCGTGTCAGTGGAAAATAAGTCCGTACCTCGCAAATCAACATCACAACCCGCTCTGAATATGACACTGCCTCATTAAACGAGGGAGTCCCGCGTGGAACTCGACTATTCCGCACCATTTGCAAATATGCACAAAATGAACGGAGAACATCTTGCACAAGTAAAAAAGCAGTCGCATCTGTGGATTTTTTGCATGCATTAAAATCCAATCCACGTTGTCTGTTTCACACAGTTGGTTCTTCTTACCTTTTGACACAGCGCTCATAATCTCCCATAAAATCGGACTGGCTTTGAACTTTGAAATAACATCCTGATCACTGAATACAAACAGTCAGAATCCAAGCTGATAAACTTCAATCCAATGCATGTTGAACTATCACCGCGTTACCTTGACAATCGGTGCATGCTTGCAGCAGAAACGATATATACTTTGAAAGTATGGGAACCATAAATCCACAGTCACCCGCTTTTCCACAACTTTCCTCTGAATTTTCCCAGACCCATTTAAACCCAACGCTTTCTTCTCCAGAAACAAGGACCCAGAATCTACAGCAGCATCCGTTCCAGATTTCAAAGAATCCAAAATTCCAGCAGAAGCGACAGCCATACCGCCATGATTCCGTGTTTGCCCTTGCTCTGTTTTCAGTCCAATTTCCCCCATTTTTTTCGTCAACAAGAATAGGTTCCACCAAGGAAAACGTGGCAGCCCTCGAAACAACGGCATGCGCAATCCCGCTACGAATCGTTACATTCGACGATGCCGTACCAGTAAGAAGTGTCGCTAACGCCAAAATGCGATTGTTGAAATCATCCAGCGTTGAAGCGTCCATCATTGCAGTTTTAGGATCCGCCACTTTCTGCAAGTATTGACAAACAGTCAGTTGCAAAAAAAGCGCCAACAAGCGAGTCAGTGAGCATCAACGTGTTGAAACTGTTTGCTTCAATGACGCTTGGTAACACTTCTTGAAGTAGAGTCAATGCGAGTAAGCGATTAGAGGATGGTCTGCGAAAGTGATAAAATGGTTGAACACCATATATTTATCCTTTTGCATCAAGAGGGGGAAACAGTTGAACAAATTCGCGTCCAGAGCATAAAGAAACTGAAAATTACGTTGTAGTCGACTTGAAAATGCGCGTTTTCGTCCACTTGCATCAGGCACCACAGATTCGAGAGCGCAGTTGCGTCAGGATGACTTTCCACAACAGTTTCAATCCCCAATCTGACGCGCAAAGAATCAGTAAAACTTTCGCAAACCAAACAAAACGCATACCTGTACACACTTTGCAACCCATCGCGATTCCCCCACCCAATCCTCAAATGTACCCAACAATGTACACCGAATACAGAAGATAAGGCAGGGATCCGTGAAGGAGACGTGATTACTCAAGTGAATGATGTACCCATCGAGTCCGCGTTTAAAGTACGTGTTATTCGTTCTTTTTCTTCCTTTTGTGTGTTGGTAAGTGGAGTTTCTGAAAATGATTGGACTTCAAATCGACATACCCGTGAATTAATACTTCGGCGGAATGAGCTTCAAGAAGGAAGCACCTTCAAGTCTGTCGACATTCACGTGCTGATCTTCCCGCAAGAGTATCCAACTGCATGACGACGTTTTTTCGAATGAGGGAGAGCTTCGCCCACCAGAATAAATACGGGAATTACTCAATGTCACTGGTACGCAAGGAAACCATGAGAAATCCTGTTCCCTCCTTCTACAGTTAAGTAGTAATCATATATATATACATTGTTTTTCTGGCAATCATCGGGGAAATGGCCGAGTGGTCCAAGGCGCTACGTTCAGGTCGTAGTCCAGAAATGGGCGTGGGTTCGAACCCCACTTTCCTCACAATTTTGCCCCGCTCGAATAACATCAAGTTTGTTTTTTTGATCATTCGATTGTGTTTGAATGCACGCAGATGTTTGGTGTGAACGAAGTGCGAACGTGGTGCGAAGGGAGGATAAAATGGATTCCAACCATCACGGCAGTCTTTCTGTTGCGCCAAAAGTATCTCACAAATGAAGCAGGCAACCATCACTTCGTCGCGGCTTCTTGCGCGGACATACGATGCTCTGTTCAAGCAGATTGCGCCCATCGAAATCGCGGAGGCATGGGACAACGTGAGTGGGAGCGAGCCAATCCAGTAATGCGCACGCAGAATACTGAGCCGCAAATATAGGTGGGACTCCTCGTGGAAGCGCCAACTCCGCGTCCGAATGCGAACCGAGTGTTTGTAACAAACGATCTCACTGTGGAGAGTCTGGACGAAGCCTTGGCGGACCCTCTCGTGGGAGTGATTGTTGCATACCATCCACCGTTGTTCAGCGCAACCAAGCGACTTGTTCTGAGCAACGTCAAGACCGCAATCGTGTTGCGATGTGCTGCAGCTGGTGTGTCGATCTTGAGTCCACATACTGCGCTGGACAACTGTTCCGACGGCATTAACGACTGGCTGATTAGCGCTATACGAATGCACGGCGTGAACCAAGTCACGGCTGTGTCTCCCTTCAATGATGGGCTTGTTCAGATTCTCGAGAAGCAGGGTCACAAAGGGGCGCTTGGAGTCGGCCGCATGGCCAGACTTGCCCAACCCCAGCATCTTGGAACCATTGTTCAGAACATCAAGGACTTAACTCGATTGACCAATGTGCGCGTCGCAGTTCCATCGGCGAATCATTCCGATTGGAAGAGCTTCAGCGTCACGTCGGTTGCCGCATGTGCGGGCAGTGGGTCGTCCGTGCTGGAGGCGGCAAAAGCGGATTTGCTCTTTACGGGTGAAATGTCGCATCACGATGTGCTCGCTGCGAATGCGAGGGGGTGTGCTGTGGTTTTGTGCGAACATTCAAACACGGAGAGAGGTTTCCTGGCTCGTCCGTTTTTGGAAAAACTGAAGAGTGCCATTAATGCGGACGGCGAGAGTGCTGTTAGCGTCATTAGCAGTGTAGCGGACAAGGACCCTCTTTTTATTGTCTAACTTGTGTGTATTGTACTGATGAATACAGCGCGAATCGTCTACTTTTACTGCATGCTACGATGCTAGAAATATTTACTGTGCAATGTGGAATAATTGGTAAACTGATGCAGGCCTCAGGATAAAATAGTCGGGCCATTTTCCTGCTGGGAGTCTTGTCGCATCATCCAGACAGCGCTGAAGAAATCTTCAACCTGTTCGATCCAGAAGCAGAGCTAACCGAAGAGACAAGTAATCAGTATCTCGATGACATGTATGACCTACATATTGGACCATTCAAGCAATACGGCCCGACCGGAAGTTTGTATGTCACACCGTGCGATTCAGCCTCATCTATTGGGTCATCTTCACCTAATATGCAGTTAGAAGTCGATCACACGGACTTAAAAGCTGCGCTTGTGGACCGAGATGGTGTCTGCCTCTTTTGCTGGATCCACTGGCCCTTGTATGCCGCCCATATTGTTTCTCGATCAACAGCCATCAACGATGATTTGTTTTTTTTTGGACGAGCCTGGAATCAAAGCATCAAGTTCAAAATGGGCTTCTTCTTTGCGGCAATTTTGTTTACCATTTTGACTTGTGGATGTTGTTGATGGAAAGCCGGTTCTCAAGGTGGTGAATCACGCAGGAGACGAAAGTGACACAGAGTACATGACGTGCCTGAAAATACTGCAGGCAAGTCGAATCAACAAACTTGAATATCATCCCAATGTCGGAAGAAATGCTTGCAACAGTGATGGGGATATGGAGCTCTACTTTGTCCAGCGCTGAAACCAAATCATGCAGCCCTTGCCCTCCACAAAACTGCTTGTTTGATTTGGGAAATGGCAGGTGGAGCTAATGAAGACTTCGATGACTGTTGCATGGATGATGATGATGATGATGTGATGAAAACATTAAGATGATGAAAACATTCAAGTGGATACCACATTACGGACTGCCGGCTGGGTTGAGTCACACGGGATCTTACTTAGTTGAATGACACTGGGTGCCATGTTTTACAATAAATAAAGGCACTGTGTTACGCAGCACAGACGCAAGAAATAAAGCAATGCGCGCGCGTTGTGTAAACACAGCAGCGCTACGCTGTACTTTAATGCGTGAAAGGAAAGATGGTACTGTCTTCAAAGAATGAACAAGTCATCCACCTCCGTTTGAGGCAATGCAACCTCATGCACCCAGAACTTAATGTCCCTTCTGTCCAATATCAGTTTCGCTTTGCCCATTTTGATACGAGTGCCAGTAAACCCCTTCCCTTTGTTCGGCTGCTTGCGCTTCTTTGACTTCGCGTGGTTTTTCATCTGTCCATCACTTGACCCAACATGCTCGACGATTTCAAGTCTCCCGCTTCCTTCATCAGCTTGTGCGATTTCCTCCGTTTTTTTGGGACCACTGTTCCTCAACTCCTCACTTTCACTTTTGGAATCATGCTCTGTTTCATCCTCAGTTGTGTTAAATTCAACCGCAACAGGATGAGTGAACGAGACGATCTTTTTCAATTCGCACGGCGGCGACATCGACAGCTGAGATTGCTCCAATTTTTCCAACACAACCTCTTCGTCTATTGCAAGACCATTTTCAGCAGTGCCTTCATTGCTAACTCCGTCACCACTGTCACCATTGTCACTTGGATGGTCGATTTCGCTACTTGGCACATCACACCAACTGCGGGATTTCAACCAAGCCCGTGAATCTGGATCTGTCGCATTGATTGGGGCTGAGTTGTTGGGTTCAAAAAAAACAAACGCGTTGTCATCTGGACTCGAAACGTTTTCGGATAAAAGCGATTGTTCGGCATCAGTATCCTCATTTGAACGCGCTTGCTGAGGTGAGGAAGAATCGACCCTACCTTCGGAAGAAACAGAGGATTCGTCCTGATTGTCCTCCAGTGTGGAACTTAAAACATGCTCTTGCTTGCCTGAATCGTTTGATTGTCCTGAATCGCTCGAAAGGGCTGCGTCGCTCGAATCATTTGTTTCGCGTGATTGTGGTTGGCTGAGCTTTTGCGCTGGATTTGCAGAGTCGGTTGTATGTAATGAACTTGGTAAATCGGGTTTGCTTGGTTCAAGTTCTTCTGCATTGCATGAAACGACAACATTGGATATTGTGCTGTGCGATTGGATTGAATTTCCCGCAACATCCAAATCTGCGAGAGAAGCTAGAAATATTTTCAGTTGCGTCAATGTATTATGGACAAGTTTTGAAAAGCAACGATACCTTTTTCCTCATCAAAACTTTCTGCCCTGCCTTCTGACTGAGTTTCGCCACCATCTTCGTCGAGTTCTTGCAATACAGAATGATTCGAAGCTGCGCCTTCATCCAAGATTTGTCCGATTTGCTTGTCCGAAAAATTTCGATCTCCATCCACGCCACTTTCGACGGCATCGACAAAACTACCGCCTTCGACAAAACTATTGCCTTCGAGCACCGGAGAAAGGCGCGGACGTTGAATAACTCTTCTGCGGGACTGCTTCCGCGTTGGAACAATGAGCGAATTCGAATTTTGAGCATTGCTGTGGCGTTGAAGGGGGATGACGGAAAGCGGTGCGCGAGATGATTTGCCAGTTTCTGAGGTGTTCGTCATAGCGTTTGTTTTCTTTGCATTGCTGTTCGGTGCGTTGTTTGTGGCTGTGTCCATTCGTGCATGCATGATGCTCCGTCGCTTTCCGTATACAACGAGACGTCGGCTGGCTTTCTCCCTCTCGCCAAAGTCCCTCACTGCTGAATCGCTCGCCTCGTCAGTGTCGCGGTACACTGAGAGTCCCTTTGTTTTGTGGCCCCCGATTCTCATTCCTGTTTTTTTTTAAATAAAACTGCATTTCATTTGAAGGGCCGACCCCAAAAAAAAAAAGAATTATCCACGCGGTAGAATCATCGCATGCTTACTACCTTAAGCTAAAAAGAGACAGGCCATTCCCAGGAAAGCATCTTTTGCGAAAGGAAGCATCAAAAACGCGGTGCTAAAAAGCAGGCGCTGTTTTAAAATTTTCATGAAACAAAGAAACAAATGGTAATCAACACCGTCGACGCAGAAAAGCGCCTCTGCCAGTACTTCAGCAACATCGACAGGAGCGTACCTCCCGTACAAAGACCCATGTCTGAATGGTGCGATGACAACAAGCTGGGGTTCCTGCTGGGAGTCTTGTCGCATCATCCAGACAGCGCTGAAGAAATCTTCAACCTGTTCGATCCAGAAGCAGAGCTAACCGAAGAGACAAGTAATCAGTATCTCGATGACATGTATGACCTACATATTGGACCATTCAAGCAATACGGACCGACCGGAAGTTTGTATGTCACACCGTGCGATTCAGCCTCATCTGTTGGATCAGCCTCTCCCATATTTCAGGCAGAGGTCGATCATTCGAATTTAAAAGCTGCACTTGTGGACAGAGCTTGTGTCTGCCTCTTTTGCTGGATCTACAAGCCCTGGCTCCTTTACTAGCCAGCCAGACTAACCTTTGTACCAGCATGTATGTCAAGCGCATATCCACCCAACTGATGTCAAACTAAACTCCTCAACTTAAGCGAGGAATGATGTTTCAGTGGGAGAGAGCATTAAATTCCGTCGGATGGAAGGGCGGAGCGGTGTATTGGGACTGGCCGAGCAACGACAATACTGTTGCTATGCAGATTGACAAGCACAATTGCGAATGCGATCAAAAAGCGCGATGATTATTATGATTTGACAATGGTGAAGATGCATTCCTTTTTTTTTTTGTGTGTTATTTATTGAATTTTACTCTTGAGATGCGTTTGATGCCCATTAAACATTTCTGAACATTCCTGCATGTAAGGTCGCGTCCATCTTCGAGATAGCAACTGCCATATCTCATCAAAGCAATAAATCTTGGGTAACAGTTTTTATTGAAGGCCTGTGTACGTCTCTCAATCACATCAAGTCTGACAGATCGATGGTATCGAAAAACGGGTCTTTGCTGAAAACAGTGAGTTCGAGTTGATTCAGCGCAATTCTGATCGACGTTGAAGGTTTGACGCGCTCTCTGCGAAAAAAAGAATGCCATCAGCACATCCGTTTTCGTTCCAACAACCTATAAAACCGCCACTCAACTGAATGACAGGCTTAACATCTTCCATGCCGCCTCCTCCATTCGCGCCTCTCGATTTAAAGTTTTTCATATCAATTTCTGCGCGACGAGCCTCCTCATACCCACGCAACCGATTCCGCTCATTCAATTTCGCAAACGCGTCCAACTTCGAAGTTCCTTCCTTCAACTTTTCGCTCGTGAGTTCATTTAACTCCTCCAATTTTGCTTCCAAAGCTGCGATTTGTTCAAAGTTTTCGTCATCGCGCGCTTGATCCAATTGACGCAGAACGAGAATCTTTTCACTGGCAATGTTGATGGGCGTGCGAAGGAGTGCCTTCTTTTGCGCAACCATTTCTTCGACTTCTTCCTAATCTCATTAAAAAAAAGTTTTTTTTTTTTTACATTTCGATTTCGACAAAGCACACATGTTTTTTTTTTTTTGCTCACGTTCGAAAACACGTGGTTGCGAGCTTCTTGAATTTCTTCGGATTTCGCCTCAGCTTCACGACTAGAAATCATGGGCTCTTTCGCAAGAGCTGCCAAATAGCGAGAATATTCATCCTGCCACAGACAACCGAGTCAGCAACTCGAAATAACACGCAATACATCAGCATACCTCGCTCGGTGGTGTATTCGAAACAATATCCATCAGAAATGCCTTCTCCTTGAAAGAACCGTACACCAAGTGCAGTTGCTTTTTGCAAACAGAGCTTCCAACATTGTACGGCTTGTCTCTTTCAGAAACCTCTGCGTTTCAAGCAATGTTATTTAGAACATTTTGAAACATCAATTCCAAGTATAAGCGAGAATGAAATGGGTTTTACCGGCTACTTTGCACAATCGGTACTTTTGCTGCTTCGTTTCAGGATCCACGCCAAACACAAGGCGAACAAAAGATCCTGTCGCAAGTTACGAGATAAATATAATTGCATAGATTCAAAGACCCAAACAGCTGGGCGGTATAACGCACCAATAACAAGCTCTCGAAAATTTCGCATATACATCCAACGCTCCAGATCGTTTCGAGAGACTGTGATTTTTCGTATCAGATCAATGCCTGGTTTCTCTGAAGATTTCGAATGCTCTTTGTCGCGATACGAAGACGATCTGCGACAGCAGCAAAAAATGATCAGCAGAAAAGAACGCATTGATCGAATTCCAGAGAGCCAAAAACTAAAAAGCACCTGTATCGATCATCATCATCCGAGTATCTGTCTCTGTCGCGATCTCTGCTCCTGTCGCCATCTCGGTCTCTACCTCGGTCTCGTTGATCCCTGTCACTGTCTTCGTCTTCACTACTGTAGTAATTGGCCGCTTTTCGTCTTTCGGGCGTGGGGTCTGCATTCTGGATTCCGTGCAGGTTTCAGCTGGTGTTCTCACCAACTATCAGACACGAACCGATGATGTCCTCTTCGATGATTTCTCGTCACGCTGCCTTTTGAGGGCCCTCAGCGATTTCGACGCTTTACTCTTTTCTTCTGCTTTTCTGTTGGAGCCTGGGCCATGAAGAATTGATGATGAGGATATATGGCGCCACGCATGAGTAAATTTCGCCCTCACGTCTCCCAGCATCTTTGCTTGCCCCAGAACCCGAGACTGCCCCGCCTCCAGCCCCACGAACTTTTCGCTTGAGTTCGAGTCTGTCGAGGACAACCTGGCGGCGTTCTGCCCTGTCTGCCAGAAACTTTTCTCTGTCAAGGGCTGTCATGGCATTGAGCCTATATCAAGAAGCGAAATTGAATATAGATTCAACGTGAAAGAACGTGGAATAATAGAGTAAGACGAGTAATCACATGCGCCGGTCCTCTTCGTCGCCCATCAAATCGTCTCCCCATCGACGAATCTCACGCACTTCTTCGTTGTCATCGCTATCTTCGGCCACTTCATCATCAACGGCGCCGTCCTCATCATCGGACTGGTCCGAGTCGCTGTCGTTGCGCCGTCTAAAAGTGAAGAGAATGGGTTGGCTGGCTGGCTGTAGTCCAGTGAAAGCGTATTGCTACTTCTTTTGCGTGGCCCGTGGCTTTGGCTCTCCGGCAGCGAGTGCCAGTAGCTCGTCCTCAATGTCGTCGTCAAAGTCAGACATTTTATGATAAATTTACTCGTTCCAAATATTCACACTGCAACCCCACAGTCTCACTTCTCACCACCAGCTCATATTTTGCGTTGTCCTTCAGCCAAGAATCTTAAACAGTCAGGATATCAGAGAGACCGCGGCTCTAACAAGACACTGTTTTTCTTTCCGCCTAGATTGCATTTATTGAAGCAGTCAATATGTACGTCGACATTTCCACACCTTTCCCAAACAATCGATAGTAACAACTAAAATTAAACAAAAGGCTTACTGGTTCCTCCAAGTACAAAAAAGAATGCTGCTCAAGCAGAAGCCACTGTACTCGCCACACCGCCGCCGCAACCCCCCGCGCCGCTGAATGGTAGTACCACAAACGACATGACACGATCAAATCGCAGCGTCAATATTCTGAAGGCGATCTGATGCCGTTGCAATTGCCATGCCAGCAGTTGACAAGGATGCTACAGCAACAAGTTCACAGCCTGAACAGAGGGAGCCTGTGAATTGGCGATCGTTAAAGGTCAAGGATATGAAGGACAAGAAGCATGCAGGTGCGGCTCCAATGGCGTTGGCGGGTCCAAGGGTCCTAAAACGAGTTCTCCACAGTCTGTAGGAACTTCGACCGGGAAAATGACGCCCTCTTCGGCGCTTGACAGGTCCATGACAAAACTAGCAAAGTCCACACCGTGAACGAAACAGAAACAAACGCGATAATACATCAACCATATTTATATCATAGGAAGACTTTCAATCAAATAAAATCTAAGAACGGGGAAATTTACTTGATGAATGAAGGGCTTGTGGATGAAATTGCCAGTGATTTAGGCGGTCAGCTTTCCAGCAAGGGCAGCAATGAGGGCAGCACCCTGTCCAGATCCGTCACGAGCTTGTTCCAACACAATGTTCTCCGCACTGAATCCGAGAATTTCATGCATAGCGTCACGCATACGGTTGGAAAAGTGGGGGTACAGCTCAAACAGAGATCCATCAATACCAACGGTGCATCCATCCAACTTGTTCATTTTGGTGACAATGGCGGCGATTCCGGCGGCACTGAGACGTGCAGCACGTTTTCCAATCATTTCACAGATGGCCTTAGTGAGACGACGGTCAGCCAAAGTGGTTCCTGGAATGTGCATCAAGTCCTCCAGAACGGTGCGAACATCACTGAGGTCCAAAGAGTGGTCACGCTCAATACGGGACATGAAAGCGGTTTCGAAAGCGTGGGGCACAGACAGAGTCTTTGATTTGGTTCCACCAGCGATGTAAATTTCACCAGTCTTGACGAGGTCAACCAGAACGTATCGGCAAATTTCACCCAAGTACATTCCAGAAATGAGCTTCTCAAAGGTCCATGATTTTGCGTTGGCAGTGCCGCGGTCGACTTTGTGGTCGTACTTTGTTCTTGGGATGACAACCATTTCGTCGTCGAATGCTCCCCACTCAGTGTTGATGATCATGTCTTTGGCGCCAGCAGGGTCCTTCTTGTATTTGGTAATGTTTTCAATCTTTTCGACGTAAGCAGCGTTGGTACCGGTTCCGAGAATAACACCAACGTAGGTGTCTGGGGCAGAGTAGGCGTGGGAGACGAGGGTACCAGTTGTGTCGTTGACAAGTGCAGTGACTGAGACATTCATGCGCTTTCTCTTGAAGGCGTCCTGCAAAAGAACAACGGCGTCTTTGCCGACGCAGTCTGAGGCAGAGAAACCCTTGTTCCAGCCCATGAGGAAACCTGGTGGTGATGGTGGGTGATGGTGTGAGCGATAAGGATAAGACATTGATTAAAAGAAAATTCAAGAAAAGCAAAATTGATAAAGCCCAGCCAGAGTGGAGTTGCAGCACACACACACCTGAGTTGATGGAGACCTGGTTCACGGCAAACGAGAACGTGAATCCGAGCTTAAACTCGTTCGTGTGCAGATCCTTGTCCGTGACTTCCTTCTGATCGTCGCTGAGCAAGAACTGCTTGACACATTCGGCAAAAAAGTCAAACAATGCAGCTCCAGTGCCGTTCTTCAGGTCATCCGTGACAGTGTGCTTGGATTGGCGGACACGAGTTCCACCGCGACCATCGAGGGTAACCTCGCACACGCGGAAGTTGGTACCACCCAAGTCGAGGGCAAGGTATGAGCCGGTTTCGTCACCCTTTGGTCTGCGAACGACGTGCGTGGGGATCATCTTGAGCGCTGTATCAGACGGAACATCAGAGTTAGCATTTTGTGGGGCAAATGGGGCAAGAATAAGGCAAGAAGAAACGATCGATGGATGGATCATGACTGATTAAAAATTGTGAAATTGGTTGACTCAACTGGAATCATCGGTAGCAAGACCCTTCTTCATCTCAGCGACCATGTGCTTTGCAATCTGGCTCAGTTTGTCGCCGTTGACTTCAAAGAGCTGCTGCAGACGCACGAGCGTTGCTGGGTTGGGTTCGTCCGGTGAGATTTTGTGCGTCTCATTCGCCACGAACGACGACGTCGACGCGCGGTCGTCAGACACGGTGATGGAGGACAGGGCCAGTGGCTGGGATGCATTGGCAATAGCCTTGGCGCTCTTTGCCCGCTGGTTGTTGATGTAGACAAAGGCCGCTCCGAGGGAGAAGAGACCCGCACAGATGGCGATACCTGGGATGCATGCAGGCAATGCATTAATGATGCTGTTGTTACACTGGGGTGCCCCGCGATGGGTCTTTCTCAGTCTCACCAGTGGCCAGACCGTAGGTAAAGTCGTTGGACATTTCTTTTTTTTTTTTATCTCACTTGAGCAATTTTGCGTCGGCTCTTTTGAGCAGCTCAAATCGACTGCCCAGAATTTTCCAATTTCAGCGATTCACGTGATGTGACGCCAGATAACGCATAATGTTTACTCCACTTTCTCTTATTTATCCTGCTGATTCTATCGGACTACTGTTGCTTCTGTTATCGGACATACGTTCCTTCATTATCGGACTCTTACAGGCCATTTTTTGGGTTTCATGTCCTATTTTTCATCATCGGCCACTCTGCCTTTCACAATGCAAGTTGTGGCAACCCTCTTCGTGTCCATCCAATCTCATGTTTTTGAAGACGCGACTGCTTCTTTGTCGACACTGATTCTTGCGGAACCCTCCTGTTGGGAAGATGACATGTGAGAAAGAATGTCCCAGCAGAGAAGTCAAAAGAGATAAGTGCATGCATGGAGCGTCCAAATCTGCAAAAGTGTAAAACCGAGCGTACCAGGGGTCGAACCTGGAATCTCCTGATTCGTAGTCAGACGCGGTAACCATTTTGCCATACGCCCGCGTTTGAATATGAAACTTAACCATCCATTATCATTTTATAACTGAAGGTTCAAACTTTCTTCACAATCTCGAGAGAACCTCGTGAGAAGTCATGTGGCAGAAATTCCATCTTCGTTCCATTGTCAGGAATAGACTTGGTCTCTCGTGTTAAAGACTGTATAAAGTCGACTTTATTCTGGGTCGTTGAACGTTCGTGCAACGTCCCGCTTCCGTGAGCTTTCATAGACAATTGCTTAGTAGAGTCACCGAAGGTATATCTTCGACGAACTTGGTCCCCGAATCATGACATCTATCAAGAGCCACTCCGTTGATGTGTGGGCGCGATTTGGCGTGTCAATATTCACAAACACTTGCAGAAAACTTGCAAAAAACAAACAGGGAAGCTTATATTTACAATCGCAAAGGAACCCAAAAATCGAAATCAAAACAAGGAAAGCTTGCGCAGACGTGGGACCACTCCAGGACCCAGCTTCTTCTGATCCAAGACACTCGCTGGAATGTCCGTCTCACAGTCCCGCTCGTAATAAAGCAAGCCGTCACTTTGCTCCGAGATGTAGCATTCGCGCGAGTCAGGCTTCTTTGGCTCATGGTTTGCTTGCTGATACAGCTGTAGCTGCGATTGGTAGCGAAGGTATTGTTGAAAGTGTTTGTGGTCGCGTGCCGACTGTGCTGCGGACAAGTTTCGATATTGGTTTGCATTAGTAGCGTTGGTTCTTGTCCGAGGCAGGGCTGCATTGTGGCTGAAGCTGCGCGCAGTCAGTGATGCTGATGATGGTGGCGAAGTTGATAAAGGAAGGGTGTCGCGACAGAGCGATGATTTGCGGGGGCGGGTTAGGCTGAAGCTGCGGCTGTTGAAGGAGACTTCGTCAGAGAAGGATGAAGACTGGCATGAGTTATTAGAGTTGTTGGAGTCCGATCCACGACGGCGGGACAAAGCGTAAGCGTGGGTGTCGATTGGGGATGACATTTATTACTGTAACAACAAGTGGGGATTCTCTTTCTTAAATAGGAAACGCGTAATTGTTGATGCTGGGATAGATACGCGGGGTTGTTTTTTAGTTACGCTTGGGTGCTTGGTTGTAAAATAAGTTGTACTCCACACATTTTGAACACTGTACTTGAAGCCAGGGTGCTATTTATTGTTCAGATGTGGCGAGTTCAAGTTTATCCGACCAGAGTAAACAGATCGATGATGCATTGTTCCCCAACAAAAATCATCACTGCTCAAGTATGGCCGCATCAGCACCACCCTACGAAGAAGTGCAAGGATTATCTCAACACCTCCAGCCAGAGTACCAAGAAAATGACCACAAATACAGCTCGCTCTTTCAACCTCAACAGTCAGCAGACTCTGAAGATACTCTGACAAGAGCATACCTGAACATCATCAACGGACTTGTTCCTTATAAAATTCCTGCACCCATTCCTCAGCAGCAGCTTCTTGGGCAGCAATCTTGTTATCACGCTTCATATCAGAGCCTGGCTCTTGCCGATCTTCAAAATGATTTGCGTCGTCCCGATCAAACTGTTTCCCCGCGCATCCCAATTTCCCAGGACGATGCGCCGTTATACCAGCTCAGATCTGAGATGAATTTGCGCGCCAACGAATCTCAAGGTTTTACTTCACTTTTTGTAATTTTAAAGACTGTCTTGCTAATATCGCTTCCTATTCAACATCCAGACAGACCGCGTTCTCGATCCGAAGTACCGCCAGGAACCAGCACCCCACGTCGCGCCGATATTGACGATACATCTTTGATGAAACGATTCTTTAAATCCAAACTCGGCAAACCGAAACCTTCTTCAGATCGGGTTCAGCAAATGGCCGATGTCCGCGCAATTGTGAATCCCAGCATGCCTGGAATCGACAGTCAATTGTCCAAATGCGTTGTTGTCAGTTTACCGAAGGACGAGTTGTCAGCTTCAAAGACTCAGTTTCTCTCTAATGAAGAGCGCACCACTTCTATGTTTGCGTCTGGTCAAGCATTTCCACGAGAAGGAGCAACGTTGAAGCCAAACCTGCTCCAAAAGTCACTAAGTCTCGAAGTACCAATCTGCCTTGCAAAAACAACCAAACCGTCAGTACCAGTGGATGTTGAAAGCGCAAGTTACTATCAACCGCAAAAACCGGCTCTCAATTTCCCGTTCCTTGCTTCAGAGTACCCGCAGCTTCATGTGAGGTATCCTTCGCACGGTGCCGATTCGATCAAGGATCTCGAATCCGGCAGCCCTTCAATCTCCTCTTCCACCAGCAGCTCTATGAAAGGCACTTTTTCTCATTCGGACACTTTCTTTGTTCCGATCGATGCTCCTCCTTGTCCGGCCGTCAACATAAACCGTGGAGTTCTTGGCAAGGGCTCAGTCAACCAACCCATCTTGTTTCCAGCAGCGCTCGGAGCATCCAACCAGACCAATTGCCCTCCTCGAAAGTTTATCAAATCATGGCTGGAAAAGTGGACGGGTGTCAAGATACCGCAAGACGGCATGCAAGAGTCGGCAGATGGGTTTCAATATTCCAAGAATGCATTGTTTCCAAACGCGTCTTTGCCAACGACTGCTGCTGAATTCCAGTCAAACTATAAACCCGGCGTTGACTACCACCTCGCTCAGCAGAGAAACATACCGCAAAACCCACAAATCTCTGAAACAACTGAGCCGCTGAAGCGAGAAGAAATGTTCTTACCACCACCCACAAACTGCCAGATCAAGATTCAAAACGAGTCCTCACTCCACGCGTTGGACGATCTTCAAGCACCCAAACCAGGACTCTTTTCATGGAATCAAACATTTGATCTGAATCCAACCGGCGAAGTTGGAACAGGCGTCAACACGCTGACGGAAGGAGAATGGCATCCTGTTGTTTTGGAAATTCGACCAGATGGAACAGGAGGGAGAATTGAAGCGAGAGTTCGGAAGCTGTGCATTATGGCGGAATGTCATGGGTGGATGCTGCAAGGTGCACGAGTGTACACTGGTGGGTTTAATGTTGGGGCTGTTGGAAAGGATTATGTTTTGCGGGTCGCTTTTATCAATGGAAGGAGCATCTTTCTTGATTTTGAACATGCGGATGCGATGGAGTTGTGGCAGATTGCATTGAAGTTTCGGACAGGGCAGTTGAGGGCTGGTCCGAAATAACTGCAGAGACATCTGTTATACTGATGAGTGATCGCAAAAGTAAATGAAGAAATAAGCAGGAAAATGGAGAAGATCCTGACGACCCTGGGTGAGCACTGATGCCTACCTTTGCGATGAACTCTCTCTCTCTCTCCCAGCTGCAGAGGCATTCCGCTACAACTGGCGCAGCTGAAACAAAACCCACACACACAACCGCTAAATCCAAAACACCTCGTATATTAACAGTCACAACGCGGCTGCGAGACATGATCAAAGCCATTCGATCCACAAAAACAATGGCCGATGAACGCGCCGTCATTGCAAAGGAAAGCGCATTTATTCGCACATCCTTCAAGTCGGAGAACCTCGAAACGAGATACATCAATGTGCAGAAGCTGCTCTACATCTACATGCTTGGGTATCCAGCACACTTTGGACAGATGGAGTGTCTGAAACTGGGTATGCCGTTGCGATGCCTTTTTTTGTTGCGTCGAAGTTGATGGTGATGATGCAGTCGCATCGAACAAATTCATGGACAAACGGCTTGGATATCTCGGCATCATGCTTCTTCTGGATGAAAACCAGGAACTTTTGACCCTTGTCACGAACTCGATTCAAAAGTACGTTGTTCCAATTCTCTCGTGAGCTTCTCATTTGACACGATTTTGCACGCACACAGCGACATGAACAACAGCAACATTCAAATCGTCGGACTTGCTCTGTGCACACTGGGAAACATTTCTTCACCAGAAATGGCGCGAGATCTCACTGCCGATGTGGAAAAACTTCTTGGAAGCGGAAACTCGTTTGTGAGAAAAAAGGTGAGAGCATTCTGCTGTTGTGATCAACAACTCGTGCGAATTGATTTTGACTTGTCACCCAAAAAAGGCTGCTCTTTGCGCTGTCCGACTCGTCAAAAAAGTTCCAGACTTGCTCGAAAATTACCAATCGAAAGCGACGAGCCTTTTGCAAGATAAACATCATGGCGTGCTGCTCACTGCAATCACCCTTCTCATCGAAATGTGCAAAATCGATTCAAATGTGGCGGAAGAACTTAGAAAGGTTTAGAGCGCTTTTTAAATATCCTGAACAAGCTTTCTCAATGCCATGCAACATGGAAACAGTCATCTGTCCCGATTTTAGTCAGGCATCTCAAAAACTTGACGACGGCGGGCTACAGCCCAGAACACGATGTTTCTGGTGTCACGGATCCATTCCTTCAAGTCAAAATCCTGCGCCTGTTGCGTATTCTTGGAAACGGATCCACATTTGCGAGCGATGCAATGAATGATATCCTGGCTCAGGTCGCAACAAATACCGATGGATCGAAAAATGTTGGAAACGCAATTCTTTACGAAACGGTCCTCACCATTATGGACATTGAAAGCGAGAATTCGCTTCGTGTGTTGGCAGTCAATATTCTTGGCCGGTTTCTCTCCAACAAGGACAATAATATCCGGTATTTCTTGAGTTCATTTCACTTCACCACTTATAACTCACTCATTGTTATGGTTATCCTTCTTTTAGATACGTTGCCTTGACAACCTTGACAAAGACTTCTCAAACAACCCTGTCTGCTGACTCCTCAGCGCTTCAACGCCATCGCGCCACAATTTTAGACTGCCTCAAAGATTCAGACGTCTCAATCCGTCACCGCGCACTGGATCTCTCATTCTTTCTCATCAACACCAGCAACATTCGAATTCTCACCCGCGAACTCCTTTCCTTCCTCGAAGTTGCCGAAAGTGACATCAAATCCAGCGTTGCGAGTCGTATTGTAGACTTTGCCGGCCGATTTCGGCCAAACAAGCGATGGGAGATTGATACAACGATCCGTGTGATGCGAGCTGCCGGTGCACAAGTGGATGCGAGTACCGTGAATCATTCTGTCAAGTTGATTACAACGAGCAGCAAAGATTTGCAACTCTATTCAGTCAGGAAATTGTATAATTTGATTAGGTTGGAGGGAGATTTGGCGCTTTCGCAGGAAGGACTTGTGTTGGTGACTGTGTGGTGCGTTGGAGAATTTGGCGATGTGCTTGTTCGAGGTGGTGATGGCGGCAATAGTCTTACAGGTGGAGAAGATGATGATATGGTTGCGGGACAAACGGACTACATGACTGCGCCTTCTGAAAATGATGTTGCCTCTGTGCTGGATTCAATTTTGAAGGGTCCGTTTGCTTCGGTTTTGGTCAAGGAGTACATTATCACGGCGCTTGCGAAATTGACTGGACGATTCACGGATAAGCCAGTCTTGGAGTACATAATCGCCTTCTATTGTTCGAGTGCTCCTTTTATGTACTGACTTGCCCTATTTTTGCAGCTCAATTCGTTCATTGCTTGCCAAATACCAAAACCACACAAACGTCGAAATTCAAGCGCGTGCCGTAGAATTTACGGCCATCACTCGGCTGGATGCAGAAACAAGAGCTGCACTCTTGGAATGCATGCCTGTCCTCGAAAGTGCCTTGAAAGAAGAATCTTTGAAAGGAACTGGACAACCAACTTCTGCCGTAACAAGTCCTGGACGGCAAACAACTGCTCCAAGGGCGGCTGAAAATATTCTGGACTTTGGCGAAGATTTGATGTCGGGTGTGCCTGCGGCAAGTAAAGCACCGGTTGGTGGGTCGACGGCGGCGAATGATTTGCTGGATTTGGTGTTTGGAGGGACACAGGCTGTGACTGCCGCGGCAACAATGCCTGCTTTTGGAAACGCGGCTTTTGGAGGAGCTTCAAATCAAAGCAATGTAAATACCCTCGTTTTCTGCCTTTTGATAGAGTTGGATGTCTCACACTTCCTTATCGTTCACAGAATATTATGGATCTGCTTGGAGGCATCTCCATGAGTTCTGAAACCTCGACGTCAATGCAGGCAGCACCGATGGGTATGGGCATGAGAATGGGAATGGGCATGGGAATGGGCATGATGAACGCGACAAGCATGAACCAACAAACCACGAAACCATCGAATGCAAATGACTTGCTGGGTGATTTATTCGTATCTGGGCCTGTCCAAAGCCAAGCTGCAGTCCCATCCATGTCGTTGTTTGATTCTTCGGTTTCAAACGACACATTCGGGTCCCTTTTATCATCTCCATCAGTTCCCACGTTAAAGTCGCATCCATGCTACGAAAAGAATGGGCTGCGTATCGGGTTGACACCTGAGCGATTGGATGGCGGGTTGGCGATATCGATCACTGCCAAATTTGAGAATTTGGGCGTGGGTGGCGGGGCTATCAATGGTGTTGCATTTTTGGTAGCTGTGCCGAAAGTACGTCCTATGATTCGATATGTTTGTTGTTCAAGTTTCTCAGAACGTTTATTGCAGAGTTTAAAATTGGCGATGCAGCCGCCTTCGTCAACATCTATTCCACCGTCAGGTTCAGCAACGCAGGTCATGCGAATTGATAACCCATCCCGAGTGAGTGGATAAATATTACGCGTCAGTCGTATTCGGTTGCTTAATTGGCTCTCTCTTTTGTTCTTGAAATAGAGCGCTATTAAGCTGAGGATCAAGCTGTCGTATGCCGTGCTGAACCTGATGGGAGCGCAGCAAGTGGATGAAATCATCGACTTTGGCGCGTTCGACGCGTCTCTCTGGTCGTGAATAGATTTGTTTATGCGCATGCATTGTGGCTGTGTTTCATTTTGAGTGCGGGGGTTTCGATTAAAGCTTGTTTAAATTGTCTGCACTCAAAAATGCGGCCTCCAATATCCATTCTAGTCGACTTGGCCAATGCGAGTTCTTGTCTCACATGCGATCCATAGTCGCAGTCACTGACGGTCAAGATGAAGGACGACTCTCGCACATTCCAAGCGGATCAAGTGTTTCTGCAAGAGGCTGACCAGAGTGCTGGACCCGCGTTGAGAGCAGTCGTAAACCATTGGTTGAGAGGTTCCTGGGCGGAGTTAATGTCACGCTGATGCGTCTGGGGTCGAGTACAGTGCGAAGGGCCAGTTGTTTCATTCCGTGTCAAGTTGAGTTTTTGTTTTTAAGCTTATGAGCGATTCTCAACATGACATGTGTGATGTGTGCAGGCAAGGGATCTATTTTGCCAATCTTTTTTGAAGTGTTTTTGAGCATGGCTTGGCGATGGAGCCATTGAAGCTTGAGGTTTGTAATATCGCCGATTGTCTGAAAAAGATGATGGAAATCAACCAAAAAACTTCCTTCAGTCTGGGAAATGAAATGAAGCGAATGCTTCAAAGAGACCAAGAAAAGCTGTGAGACTTACTGTTTCTTTCCATGTCCATGTAATCACTTTTATGACTACAAAACACACACCCATCATTTCTGTAACTGACTCAATAAACTTACATGCTGCCGCAGTGTCCAAGCAAATCTTTAAATGCTAGAATCGTATACATTTCTGAAAAGCAGCTTCACGAGGAACTGGCGTATGCAAAAAGGAGTCTTGCAGTTGAGCGTGTGCGTTTTTTTTTCATGGTCAATACTGCTCAGGCAATCTGACTATTGCCCCTGCAGGGGAAAAAACTACTGTAGGAAGCATGAATCTCTTTGTTACGGCTACCATAGTGAAGGATCAGGAAGTACATTGGGATCAGGGCACCCTCGAAGCTGATGTTGAATCTGGTTCGCCTTCATCCAAGATTGATCAGAGGGACTTTCACAAGAAGGTGCGTTAAGAAAGCATGATGTCACAAGTTGGTCTTAACTCATACGCTTGCTTCCCTTATGCTCAGCTCAAGGAGTTCACAATGAACATTCAGTACAAACTCGAAGGCGACCGCATCAGCTTATTAACGCGTGCAATTGTGCCAGAAGAGCTGTTGAAGCAGCAATGTATCGTTCCATAGCATGTAAAAAATAAATAAAAAAAGAGTGACAAATTCTGTGGGCTAAAAAAAGGACTGTTTTTAATATCAAAACAAATCTTTGCTCGTCAACAGATCCAACTTAACCAAAGATGGTATCTCATATCAAACATTCAAACAATTCAACATCTGTGTTGACATCGTTACACCTCAGATGCTATCACGCGCAAAACCGGCCATTGCGCCAACACCGCCAGTCGCAAACGCGTCAACACTCGACAAAAAGAAGAAAGTGCCTAAACTTGACCATTTCATCTCAGTAAGAGACTACACTGGCGCAATTACAATCTTGGAGGTGATTATATAAGCTGGTTTCGAAGTTGTGATCTACGACCCATTCTATTGTACAGTTTTCGAAAGCAATTGGAAAGAACGACTATGACACTCAGATGTGGCTTGGATACACCAGCTTCCATTTGGGGGATTACAGAAAATCGATGCAGGTGCGAAGAAAAAACATGGCGAGATGTACAAGCTGAACTGCGAACATGAAAACCAGATCTACGAAACACTACTGCAAGACGCCAACTGCGATCCGCTGATCAATCTGTACCTGGCATGCTGCTACTTTTTCCTGGGAATGTACAAAGAATCGGACGAAGCAGCACAACGCGGTAGACTCTTTGACACTTTCATTCGATATGTCGGACTGACGATACCCGACTACAGGTCCGACATGCAAACTGCAAAACCGTCTATTGTTCCATCTATCTCACAAATTTAACGATGAAAAGAGATTGATGGGATACCATCAGAACTTGCAAGACGTGATCGAAGATCAGGTACATCGACTCAGCGAATGCATCCCTGTTTTGATGTACAGACATCGCACACTTACGTTTTTAGCTGAGTTTGGCCTCCATTCACTACCTGAGAAGCCATTACCAAGAAGCCATTGATATTTACAAGCGAATCTTGCTGGAAAACAGGTGACCCCAGTCGTCGTCAACACGGCTGCGGACTTCGCACTAACTCACAAACATGACAAAGGGACTTTCTGGCAATTAACGTGTACGTGGCCATGTGCTACTACAAGTTGGACTATTACGATGTGTCGCAGGAAGTCCTTGCCGTATATCTGCAGCACTTTCCCGACAGTCTGATTGCAATCAATCTAAAGGCGTGTAATTACTTCCGTCTTTACAACGGCAAAGCTGCTGAGGCGGAGTTGAACACCATCTCGGAAAAGATATCGCCGGCGTTCCGCTTCGCAGATGATTTGATAAAGCACAACCTGGTATTCCTGCTATCTTTCATCAGTCATTTAGTATTTAATAGGAGTGACTTTTAGGTTGTGTTTCGCGGTGGCGAGGGAGCACTGCAAGCATTCCCGTCTCTTCTTGACGTGATTCCAGAAGCGCGACTTAACTTGGTTATTTTCCATTTGAGAAACGACGACATTATCGCAGCCTTCAACTTGATGAAGGATGTTGAGCCTTCGACTCCTCAGGTCAGCTGCCAGTCCTGATGTCACTCACTCCCGCTGACACTTCTTCACAGGAATACATTCTGAAAGGAATCGTGAATGCCGCTCTGGGCCAGGACCAAGAATCACGCGATCATTTAAAGATTGCCCAGCAATACTTTCAACTGGTAGGAGGCTCTGCAAGTGAATGTGATACCATCCCTGGCAGACAGTGCATGGCGTCCTGCTTCTTTTTGTTGAAGCAGTTTGATGACGTATTGATTTACCTTAACTCAATTAAGGTATTACCGCTGCTGCATATAATCTGAATAGTTGCTGACCAGTTGTTAATTCAGGGTTACTTTTACAACGACGACACATTCAACTACAACTACGGCCAAGCCAAAGTCGCTGCCGGTGCGTATGAAGAAGCCGAGGATATTCTCCTTCTGGTTCAGAATGACAAGTTCAAGAGCGAGTACGCGTACCTGAGTCATCTTGCAAAGTGCTGTGAGTGCGAGCTGCGATTCGCTGTATCGGCATTGAGACCCGTTCTTTATCGAAACAGACATCATGAACAAGAAGCCGAGATTGGCGTGGGAGTTGTACTTGAAGATGGAAACGTCGAGCGAGTCGTTTAGTTTGTTGCAGCTTGTTGCTAATGACTGTTACAAGGTACTTTTACTGCCCACACCACGCCCACACCCATCTAAACGCATCAGTTGCACGAAAAGATGGGCCAGTTTCTGTACTCTGCCAAAGCGTTTGATGTATTGGAGCGGTTGGATCCAAACCCAGACTACTGGGAGGGAAAACGCGGAGCATGCATTGGCATCTTGCAGCAGATTATTTCAGGCGAGGAGTCGAAAGACTGTTTTAGGGACATTATCGCGTTGTTGCGAACCACGTCGAATCCCCAGGTGGAGTATATCCTGCGCATCATTAAGGTGAGAAGCTTCTTGATTCGTACTTCGGTAGCCTTACGTTCTAACGCTTTCTTTATCCACAGAAGGTACGCCCTTGAGTATGCTTGGCCCTGCTGTTTCATGTGACTAACCCGCTTTGTTTTGTTGAACCAGTTTGCAAAGGAAAACCAGTACCCCGTTTGAGATCCGTAAATAATATTTAAATAAAAACGAAATTAAAATGGACCCCACCGAAGAATTCCTCGCCCGCGAACGCGAACTCCTCGGCGATGACGCGCTCCTGTTTGGCAACCCACTCGGAGCTACTACTGACACTGCAAACACTGTCGACGACTTTGGCGGGTTCTCCCAGGCACCTGCTGCCAGTCAACCTGAACAGACCGATCTTTTTGGCCAATCCGACGTAGACACACACTTTGACACTGGATTTTCGAATCAGGTGAGCGATTGATGGGTTTTTGATGGGAGTGAATGACTTGCAATGTGATATTGACGCCAACCAGGACTTTACATCGCAGCATGCTGGCCTGTTTGGCGAAATGCCGATGGAAAACAACAACCACGTTCCGGACGAATCACATGTTGAGACTGAGGCGGATGCTGTGAGGTAGGGGCAAGTTGCATGTGTGCCTATCAATGGGACCTTGGTTAAAAAGTTCAATTCAAACAATTTGACGATGGCAGAGCTTGGCGCGAAAACTTTGAAATGGCCATTGCGGACAGAGACGCCCTTTCATCAGTCAAGAACGAGGAAACCCTGCGATCCGCGAAGGAGTCGTTGGACCGTTTCTACGCCGAATACAACGACAAAAAGAACAAGACTGTTGCGAAAAACAAGGAGAGCGAAAAGGTGGCGCTTGCCCTTCAGGAGTCTTCGACTGGAAACGTTTGGGTGCGTGTTTCATCCGTTTACTGCTGTTGTGTGCGGGGTGTATTCATTTGGTTCTTATGTTGCAGGAACGTGTCGTGAAGCAAATTGACACCAGCGTCTCCAGCAGCGCAAACGCCGCCAAACTCAAGGAAAAGATTAAAGCGGATGGATCAAAAGACGACAGAAAGCGGGCGTCTGCAGCAGCCGCTCCAAAAGCAAAAGATACGAGCCGCATGAAGTCACTCCTTATCAGCTTGAAGGCAGACAAGAGCGCACCTGGCGCCGACATCTGAAAAATCGAATATCAAAATAATAAAGGACTGACGGCGCATTCAGAAAATCACAACCACTCTTCGATATTACAATGCACATCTTTAATTAACGCATCTCCATTCATGGCTGCGAGGAAAACAGACATATCGATGCATTGTTGGTAGTTCTGGAAAGGTGCGAACAAAAGTCAGCGAAAACGCAAGGCTGCAAGTGAGAGATATATACCCAGCAGCTAATAAATCCTTGTACGGATGGAACGCCAAGCAGCCAACATGGCCAATCCTTGAGCCGAGAAGCCCATCGTTAAAGCGGATCGTGTTCAAGTTCATTCCATTCACATTAAAGATACGAATATACTCCGTGTTGGTTCCACTTATACCGGAAAAACAACCAATCAGAACGGTGCTTTTTCTTGGTAAATACAAACGAATTACCAGGCAATCAGAGGTGTGTCATCATGAATCGCCAAAGCCGTCATTTCTACACCTGCCGGAACCGCACTGATGTTTCGTTGTGCCTTTTGTCCCGATCGAATGTCCCACAACCGTACGTCTCCAGCACTGCTGCCGGAGACAAGCGTATGGTAGCTCCCAGTACCGTCATTTTGAAGTTTGCAATTTAAAACGCGACTGGGATGCTCCCGGAATGACATGACCACGCTTTGGCGAATAAACCGGTGTCAGCTTTTAGCAGTACCGTCAAGGACATACATCAACCACACCTTTCGTTCGAGGGAACACGCCTATCGTACAAATTGAGCAACCCATCCGCGTATCCAGCAACCAACAACCGACCGTCTTCCTTATCGCTTGCTAAAGCTGTAATGGCCTGTTGATTCTTGTTGGCAATATCCTGTACACACAGTTCCTTCTCCATATCCCACACCCGAATTAACCGTAAATCTCCGGCAACAAGCAATGAGCCCGACTTTTGATGCCATTCGACAATCAGTTCGGAGCGAGAATGCTGGGAAAGGTCGTCATTGACTGCGCGCCATGAGGTGGCAAGTTCACAGTTTTCTTGTGACGCGTAGTTTTTGTAGACTCTCACCATTCCTTCATCTGTTTCCAAGAGGGGATTAATAAGTTGACATGTGTCAACAACTGCTAAATCCAAAACATGATACCTGAGCCAGTGACAATGAGGGCGATATCATTCTCGTTTATAAACCTCAACGATGTGATTCGAGAACCAACTGGATTTGAGTTGCTGAACCAGTTGATGCGCGAACCATCTTCCCTATTGTACACGCTGAGAGCAAAATGGCAGGGTTACTTGAGAAATGCTCTGAAAAAGCCAAGAAAAAAAACATTGCCATACATGACACCGTCGGCATCATCCGCCCCCAAAAGGTGAGGTTCAAACGAATGAAAGTAAATGTGTTTTCCAGGATTATTGTCGCTTCGCAGAAAATTGACTTGATGATCAAACTTGAGTTTCGTAGATTCCATAGATCGGGCAAGTGAACTGCTTGCAAACTTTTTGGTCTGCTCAAATCTCCACAGCTTTTCGTTGTATTGTGTGCTTCCAGGAGCTTCAATGTCCGGAAGCTGGTATGTGCGTCTGATGAGTATGGATAATGTTGCAAAAAAACAGTTTCAAGAGCCACAAACCTTCATCTGAGGCTCTCTAAAGTACTCTACATTCCACTCATACACGGTAGACTTTAAGCAAATGCTTTCCTTCCCGTCAGGACCCAACTGCATATGGTAACGCACACTTTTGAGCAGATCTGTTTTTCGTCCACGTTTCGAATCTTCGTCTTCCATGCCAACCATTTTACTGTTTCGGTTTGTTGGCGTGCCGTACCGTTCGCCTTGACCCGAGTTCTTCGGATCTTGGCCTGCCAAGGCACTGCCGCCTGCAGGAAACGATACCAACGAAGCAAGACCTTGAAAGCTTTTAAAAGGGTTCACAAACGATGAATGCCGTTTCACGGAGGGAGACGCATCGCGGCTTCGAATGCTTGCACTCCCAATCCCTAATGAACTCAAGTCCGATTGAACTGAGTTGCTCTTCCGCGGCTTTGAATACGGTGAAGGGGTGGGTTGCAGGTATGACGGCTGTTGCTGCCCGTACATTCCTGAAGAAGGTCCCACACCATTCAAACCAGGGCTCCCGACGCCAGGAGCAGCTGCAACACTGCTCAACCGCTTATTCAACACAGATACAGGCGCATTTACTTTCCCAGCGGCTACAAACGGCGCATGGATCATGTCAACCACATGGCGCGCAAGTAAGGCCACAAGCGGGTAAGGATCAGCACTTAAACCCAGCAATGCCTTGTACATGCTCATCATGAAGCCATCCACTTCCTCGGCCCCGTCTTCATAAACAATGGGATCCTCTTTGGTAAACTTTTCATTTCTTAGAACGGTCGCCGCAGTTCGTGCCATACGGTCCTCCTGCAGCGCCACAAATTTGGAGAGCACAATGACAAGCTCTTTGCGCACGAGTGGACTCGCGTCGATAAGCCCGTGAATAATTGCGCGACATACGCAGAGTTCGACAGCGGATGCATTCAGTTTGGCGCGTTGCTGGATTTGTGCAATAACGGCAGGAGGCTGCTGCGTGTTCACAGCCTGCTCAGGCTGAATCAAAGCGCCCACTGCGAATAAAGCTGCACTGCGAACTTCGGCACTGTCGTCTCCAAGCAGCAATACAAGCTGCTTGTGCAACCCATCCTTGAAACAGATGTCTTTTGCTGCAGGGAACCCTTCAACCGTCTTTGCGAGACTAATGCACACCCATTGTCGTAATAGCGAGTCTTCGTCTTCGAAATGGATCGCCAGCGTGTGAAGGAGTTCGTTTTTGACGCAGGCTTCTTGTCCAAACCGGAAATGGTGACAAAACACGCACAGAATAAAACAACACATTGCCCGGTGTTCGGCAATATTTGGAATCATGCTCGTGTTGTTGTTGTTGGTGAGGATATTGATAAAGTATGTGAATCCATTGTCTTTGAGAAGGTCGTTTTGGCAACTGCTGTCGAGTGCAAGAATTTTCGCCCAAATGAAGACAAGAACTGGTTTCAATTCGGCTGCTGGACTTTGAAGAAGTTTGAGAACGTATGGGAAAATTCCTACGCTCAGTGCCAGTTTGACGCTCCAAGGGCCAAGATCCAAAAATCGACTGAGAAGCATCAACGCACGCAGTCGGTGTACTTGAGACAACAAGACTTGCAGAACAATCGGCAACTGCTCAGGATGGCTTTGAGCAATGGGTCCCTTTGACAGCCACACTTCGAACGCCGTCAACTGGTCCGAGAAAAATGCACTATGCTGATATTCAGCCGCAGGTGATTTGAGCAATTCGGGTAACTGATGCAGGCACAATTCAGCCGCAAGGTCCCACGATGACCAAAGCGGATGCTGATGGGTACTTGGAAGAGGAGGGTGTGACAGGGGCGAGCAGTGATAATATCTCATGATACGCTCGGCAAGCAAGAAATTTCTGAATAGAGCTGCAACCATCAGATCCTGTCGAAACAGCTTTTTGAAAACATCGTGCGGCAACATGTTCCAGGCAATGGTATCAGTGATGGCAGTGAAAATCCAGTTCAGCTCTCCCAGTGCAGTTCGCCTGTCATTCAGTTGTCCCGGAATCTTCATGATCATGTCTGCTGTAATGCCATCTAGTAATGGGCTGTGCGACACAAACCAGCGTAAAGCAATTTCGATTGGAGTAGTCAGGCAGCAAGTGAATAAATCTGCGGGCAGGTCTGGATTCATTGGGAGCGTATCTGTCGCGTTGCATGCGGCAAGAAGAATGCACTCTTTCATGGATATATACGAAATATTGTCTCGATCAGGATTATTTGCGTGTTCTTCGTCGCGTTGAATGGAGAATCGATCAAAGGCATTCAAAATGTTTCCGGCATTTGAGCTTGAGTTTCGATCTTTCGTCAGCCGTTTGAGTTTTAAACTAAAAATCGCAGGACTCACCAGTCAAACACATAGATGCACGGGGAGCCCAACCAGGTCTGCAGATCATAGATGGAGCAGGGTAGGTACTGGGTGTACGATCTGTTGAAAACCCAAATCTCGCCGCCTTTTGTGGGTTTGGGGACACCGTGTCCATTGTAGTGAAATAGAATGCGTTCGTCTTTTGCGTTCTTCCTCAGTGATAAACACGCTTTTTTTGTCTCCTCCACGGATGGATCGAGAAGGGACTTATAACGCGCACGAGGTTGCCAAACTGGAGAGACAATGTCAGCGCCGTGTATAACAGCGACTCACGTACCTTCGTACTGCTGCTGTAGGTTTTTGCCGATTGTTTCGAGCGCTTTTTGTGGGGGTAGTGACAGGGGGTCGACCCAGCACTCGGCTGAACGGAAGATGAATGCAATTAGCGGACAGAACAGACAAGTGAGTATGCATCAAGTAATGAGTGTGCATCAGTTCAATGACTCGTCCTGACTCATGCAAAGACAGCAACTCACTCTTTGCACATGGAATGGTTTTGAGCACGTCGGGCGGGTCAATGCCAATGTTGAGACACAGGACCAGGGCCACAGACACGGTCTTGAGTCTCTCGCGCATGCGCCAGTCGCCGCTGTCTGCGCCTACGTCTGCGTCCTGCGCGTGTTTGGGCACGCCGCAGCTGTCGTGTCTGCGGTCCACTACGAAGCTGTACATGCCGAGTTCTGCCGGCACTGCCGCTGCTGCAACCGCCGCGGCCACCTGCTCATCCATTTTATTTATTCTGGTTTTTGTTCCAGTCGTCGTTAAAAATGGTGGGTTAAAACTTGCATGCGATATACACCTGCTAATACCGCACGTGTCCACGCAGTCTGAGTACACAGAAGTAGTGAGCCAAGAGTTCACTGTGGGTGAGTGGATCGATTATGGGCTGTGGCAACAACGGAATGTCACATCCATGCTCAACCATAAACAATATCTGTCATTCAGGCAAAGTGGATGCGGGCATGGCGATTCTGCTGTCCCCAGACCACCATCTGATCGAGTTCCCATCGACAATTCTGCCAGACGGAGTCACGACGGGATCAGTCATCAATGTGACGATCGAGCGCAACCTGGACGAAGAGCGCCGCCGCAAGTGAGTCACTGTGCTCATGCTGCGGATGCTTATCACTGTGAACAAACTGACACAGGGCCGAATTCGAAAACACTCAAAAAGACATTCTGGCTCAGTACACGCGCGTGCCCGTTGCGCCTGTGCTTTCTGTCGCGCACGTCACACAGACCAGCGCACGCGTCACGTGGACGCCACCGGTTCTTTACGGTGCCACGCTTGTTGGGCTGGACGTGTACCGCAGCGGCACTCTTCAGGCTCAGCACGTGGGGTTGGCTGCTACACAAGCCAAACTGTCTGGCCTTGAAATGGACCACAAGTATGACGTGCATGTTGTGGCAAGGACCTCAGCTGGATTGTTGAAGAGCAACACTGTCTCGCTGACTACTCATACCCTCGACAACTTGACGGGTATCTGTGTATCCTTTGGTCTTTTGACAGACCAGGCGGAGGGTAAGTTACCAATTGGCGAACTTATCTGGTATGCCCTGACGCGGTGTTTACAGCACGATCCCTGGCTCAGCTCATCACTCAGATGGGTGCCACATGCACCGAGCATCTCAGCACCGACAACACCCATTTGGTCTGTGTGTATGGAAGAGGTCCTAAATGGGAAAAGGCAAAGGAGTGGAACATTCCGTGTGTGTCGCCAGAGTTTCTCAAAGCTTGTTCTTCAAACGGACGCGTGATGCCAAGTCACTCGTTTTATGTTGAAGCTTCAGGTGACAAATAAACAACAGTGCTGTTTACTTTGCTCAACGAAACTTGAAAGAAAGTAACATCTCTCCCACTAAAGCCTAATGTCTTGCGGGATATTGGTTTATTGCTTTGCACAGTCAGACCGTCCACCGTTTCCTTTTTTCTACTGATAGCTTCCGCGTTGGTCGTAGTAGGCATCCAGAAGGGCCGCCTTGAACTCAGCGTATGTTCGCAGCAAAAAAACTCCGAGTGGTTGACCCAAGAACTTTGGCAGGCTCACCCTGACTTGATGATTCATTTCTTGATCCCTGATTATTTGTCCGCTCTCTGACAGGATTCGTCTGTGTCGCTGCATCTCGCCAAGGTGTTCAACAACATCGCCACCTTGTTTGAGCTTCATGCCGCCATAAAATGCGCGACTACTTTGCAATACAAGAATGGCAGCACTGGGCTCAAAGTGCTCCTTGAGAATGTCCATCATTTCCTTTGCAGTCGTTGCTGATCTGATTAACTCATAGTACTTGACACTGACTCTCAATCAAATCCTACCAGTGGCTTCCCCATCCATTTCCATCCACTTGGCGTATCCTGGATCATCCTGTGACGGCTGGCTACTGGAGAGGGTCCCCGCAACGTTCATGGACATGAGGTAGAATTTCGTGGCAGTGTACCATTCATGGTAGTTGGTCCCGTCGAGGTCATCTTGGCAGTTACTTGCTGCTTCCAAAATTTATTTGAAACGGAGTGAATATGACACACTTGAAACCACATTTCATAATTCACACAGCCACCCACATATATATACGCTCAACTCTTTGGCACAAAGTAACGAATTACGAAGTAGCTCGCATCCCTCTTGCACTCTTTGAATATAAATGCCGATTATGAGTATTGCCGTTTATTTCTCGATGGACAGTTTTAGGTTATGCCCATATTGAAAAGTGTAGAATGCGCGTTTTGATTGCTCAGTAATCTCCTCCGCCTGTAAATCGCGACTCTTTAATCGC
This sequence comes from Chytriomyces cf. hyalinus JEL632, assembly GCA_025435555.1. Classification (NCBI taxonomy): domain Eukaryota; kingdom Fungi; phylum Chytridiomycota; class Chytridiomycetes; order Chytridiales; family Chytriomycetaceae; genus Chytriomyces; species Chytriomyces cf. hyalinus JEL632. The sequence goes on along the minus strand of JAIWWG010000039.1, from coordinate 122,981 downwards.
GGGGGTCAACAGATCGCCAATGAAGCAACAAACGTACCGTGATCAGATTCATCTCCGCCAACTCCATCGTGATCATCGTCGTAATAGTCATTGACGTAATCATCCTCCTCCTCTTCATTTTCTTCGTCGTAATCTTGTTCGACCACCTCTTCTTCTTCGTCGATTGCGCCACCCTAATATAAAAGTTACTCAACATTTCATTACTTCAATTTCCGACTCACTGTTTTGGCCTTTTTGTTGCTGTCTTCCTCGTTTTCGAGTTCTTTGAGTCGCTTCTCCAGATCAATACCTCCCTTGGCAGTTTTCGTGACTGTGAGAGCCAAAGTTAGTTAACACAGCACGTGAAGGAAATGAATGAACCCACCAGGTCGTTTCGAAGGGTCTTTTACTTGATGCAGCTCATCCGGAAAATATTTTAAATCTGGAAGTGGTGCAATTGTCCATTCAGCTTTCCGCCTTTTTCGATAAAGTTTCACATATAAATCCAGCAGCGGCATTCACCTGTAGGTACCGAGGTCATCGACTTTGTTTTCGGCCGTGACCATGATTTGAATCGATCCGAATATCGTTCAATGTCTGGGCAGCCACAATATCAGATTTTCGAAAACGTTCGCAGAGATATAAAGTCGTTTCGAATTGAGTGAACGAACCATCTCGCACGGGCGGCGCTTCGACGTGGTATGGAGACTCTTTGAATTCCTTCATCCAAGCTTTGTCAATGTCGAGCAGTTCGCGTTCGTTTTCAGCGAGTTGTTTAAAGACGGGTGGTAGACGCATTTCCTGGGAACAGATTGGCGGGGCAAGGGTAAGAGTGCGATGATGTGCTTGCGAGCGTTGGCGACACCACTCACTGGGAAGAGCGGGATGTCGTGGAATGAAATGTCGAGGCCCTCGACTTCGAGCCCGAACTGGCCCCTCCCGAATCCACCTCGACCCCCACCGCGCCCGCCTCTGAAGCCGCCGCGACTCATGTTTAGGTATAGGTTACAGAATAATTTAAACTTAAAAACGTGAAGGTTTCCTTTTTCTTTTTTTCCCACTCAGTTTTATCAACCAGCAAAACCAGCTTAAAAAGATAAATATGGCGGCCGAGTCAGTTTTCATCGGAATCGGATTTGGAACTCTCAACTCAACGATTGCCATTGTTGGAAAGGTGAGCGAGAGCAGAGCGGCTGAATGCTGTCTTGGCAGTGTCCTTATACTTCTGCGCAAACAGGACAACAACGGCGAGACCATTGCCAACGAAGATGGTGATAGAATTATTCCATCATACGTCGCATACACCGGCTACGAAGAGGTACTCCATTCAATCGAGCGTCGCTGTGATCTGTCGCTGATATATTCTTTTTTCCCGCGAAACACAGCTGGTCGGATCTCAAGCAAAGGTCCAGGCCATGTCTAACCAGAAAGGAACAATTGTTCAATTCAAGAGCTTGTTGGGTCTTAAGTGCGTTTCTTTTTTTTTGTTCCAACACCGTTGTGAAAAGCCAAAATCTCACTCCTATTCCCCCTCGCAGATTCGAAGATGAAGAAGTTCAGCACCACTCTTCAGCCCTCGCCATGACCATCACGCAGCACCCAACAGATCCCCACACTCCAGTTTACGAAGTAGAGGAATATGAAAGTGAAGAAGCCGAAGAGTCAACCGCAAAGCACGTGTCCGTTTCTGCCGTTACCACCACCTACTTGGCCAAACTTAAGGAAACCGCTGAGGGATTCCTGGGTAAAACCGTTACTGGATGTGTCGTGTCCGTCCCGGCCCATTTCGCGGCCAAGTCCAAGCAGGCTCTTATTAAAGCTGCAACGGACGCTGGATTCGCACACGTTCACACAATTGTGGAGCCAGTTGCTGCTGCGCTTGCTTTCGATGTCAATGCTGTTGTCAAGAACACTGCAAGTGAAAAGGCTGACCGCATGGTATTGGTTGTGGACTTGGGTGGGCATCAATTTAACGTGACGCTTCTGAGCGCCAACAATGGGCTGTACAGTGTCGTTTCATCGTTTGACGACCACAAACTTGGTGGTGTGCACTTTGATGAAGTGCTCGTGGGATACATTAAGGACGAGTTCAAACGCAAAACCAAGACGGACATTGGAAACAACCGTCGTTCTTTGGCTAAGCTTCGTAGCGCGTGTGAGCAGACCAAGCGTATGCTGTCGCAGAAGGACACTGCTCCATGCAGTGTCGACTCACTGTATGACGGTATCGATTTCCACGGACAGGTTATCCGTGGACGTTTTGAGAACTTGGCCGAGCCCCTGTTTCAGCGTTGCGCCGATCTGATTCGTCAAGCATTGAAGGAAGGAGGTGTTGCCGACGCCAGCGGTATTGATGAAGTTCTGTTTGTCGGAGGATCCAGCCGAATTCCACGGTTTCAGCAAGTCATTGGAGGACTGTTCCCAGAGACAACAAAAATTCGCACTGATGTTGAACCTGATGAGGCTATCGGTAGCGGTGCCGCCATTCAGGCTGGTATCATTGTCGCTGCCGCTGCTGATGGTGTTGACTATGTTGCCGCTTCGACCAACAAGGACGTGACTGAGCTTGCACACTTGAACCACAGTGTTGGTCTCGAAACCGCCAATGGCGCATTTGTGAAGGTGATTCCCAGACTTACCCCAGTCCCAGCAAGACGTGCTGTTGAGTTTTCAAATGCCGTCAAGGGACAGACTGAGGTTTACCTTGCTGTCTACGAAGGTGAAGACTCTGTCGCCAAAAAGAACACGCTTCTTGCCGAAATTGTTGTGTCTGACCTTCCCGAAGGCCTTGCTGTTGGAGCTGCCAAGATTGACATCACGTTCCTGATTGAGAAGGACGAAGTGCTGCAAGTTGTTGCCAAGGAGCGAACTGAAGGCAAAGCGCTGAAGGTGAAGGTTACACCTGCCAAGCAGGCTTAAAGAGCGATATCCTCTCGGGTGGATTTGAAGTAGCCCATTCTTGACGACTAAAATAAAACGTGATGGTTTTCATGCAATTGGTAAAGTGTACGCCGACGGTGGATGATTTAAGCGCGAGTGGCTCGGATGATTCCGATGTGGGGATGCGGGTGGATCCGAATGATGGGCATATGCGCCAGTGTATAACACGGTTGTGGATGCGGACGGTGATGCAGAGTGGAGACAAGGAAACAAGGTTTTATTCCCTCCCAATGCCCCTCTCAGATTCAGGTGGATAAAACTCACCCTTGCGACTCGACCCAGTTAGATGTCCGCAATGTGGTGCCTACTTGTTCTTCATCATCGTCGTCCATGCAGCACTCATCAAAGTCTTCATTAGCTCCGCCTGCCATTGTCCAAATGAGACAAGCAGTCTTGTGAAGGGCAAGGGCTGTAAGATTCGGTTGCAGCCCCGGGTCCGCCTGCACTGAGTAGAGTTCCATTTCCCCGTCGCTGTTGCGCACATCTTTTCCTGCATTGCGTTGGTATTTGCTTCCTTCAGTTCGATATGCCCGCAGGTAACCAAGGCGTTCCAGATATGTTGGATCGTTTTTGTTTTTTGTTTGATTCATCACCTTGACTACCAGCTTTCCATTTACGACATCCACATATCGTTGCAGTGCGCCAAAAGCTGGGTAACAACGGCTGCAGAGAAGCAGTCCATTTTGAACTTGATGCTCTGATTCCAGGCCCGTGCAAGAGAGCAAGTCATTGCTGATGGCTGTTGATTGAGAAACAATGTGGTGGGATGCAAGAACTCGGAGGTCCAGCAAAAGACGCAGACACCATCTCTATTCACAAGTGCTGCTTTAAAGTCTGTGTGATTGGCCTCTGACTGCATATTGGATGAGGATGATCCAATATATGAGGCTGAATCGTGCGGTGTGGCACACACACTTCCAGCCGGTCCGTATTGCTTGAATGGTCCGATATGTAGGTCATACATGTCATCGAGGTACTGATCAATTGCCTCTTGGGTTGGCTTTGCTTCTGGATCGAACAAGTTGAAGATTTCTTCGGCGCTGTTTGGATGGTGAGACAAGACTCCGAGAAGGAACCCCAGCTTGTTGTCATCACGCTATTCAGACATGGGTCTTCGCACAGCAGGTACGTTCCTATTGATGTTGCTGAAGTACTGACAAAGGCGCTTCTCGGCATCTGTGGTGTTGGTTACCATTTGTTTCATGAAAAATGTTGTTTCAGAGGCTGTTCATGCGAACTCCAGTAACGGCAAACGCCGTATGGAAACAGAGTCCGTCACCAAAACCCAGTCAAGAGAGACAGGATTGGTATTGGCCAAAGAACATCGGTTGCCTGACAATAAATGGCCAGGTGGGTCGAAAGATATCTTTGGTTACCTTAAGAAATCGATTGTAGCTGCTATCGTGACATTCTATATCTTTCGTTTGGAGAGTAAATGACTTCTCGTGGTTGGAAATACCGTGTGCTGCTATGATCAAAAAGTTGAATAAATGCAGAATATTTACAGCAAACAAAATGCGCAATCCCATTCTCCAATAACCAATGAGGTAACTGCAACAACGCAACAGCAAGAGCACTGCGAGCATTGCTTGTTGAAAACCGACCCGTTCTTCCCCTTCATTGTCGGCGAAAACCGAGACACGGTTTCGAGAACTGATGCTCTTGGATACTCCTGAACGGCTTCAGAACGTTCATTTGCTTTGCTACTTTCAAAAAGAGCGACAAATAATCTGCTCTGTTCCACTCCATTGGGCATGCGTACAACTGCGTAATATGTTCACTAACGCGTCACTGGCTTCACAAAGATCACTCAATGAATGCATGAATTTTATAATAATGAATTCAACAGCAGTTTACTTCATTTTGATTGCCTCCATTCCTCCCAGCAACTCGTCCCTGATTCTCGTCAGCGCTACTTTTTGATCCACATGCTCCTCAACAATCTTGAACGGCTCCGTGTCATTCTTTCGTTTTGCTTCTTCCAAAAACAGACCGTCCTCCCCCACCTCAAGGCCATGCGTACAGACGCGTAATCGCCCATCCCAACTGTAAAGTGCCCTTTATTTAGAAACTGCCGTGAAGCACTGCAGTCCGACTTGTACACACTCTCCACAAAAAGCACGTAGGCGAGGTAACTGGGGTCGATTCCTGGTTGCTTCAACAACTTGTGCACAAAATGTGGCGCAGGAGAAAGTACAGAAGGCAAACAAGTGAACGAGACTCCGTGTTTCACCAAAAGCATTGACATTTGCAGATTCTTGTTGGCAACAGACTTTTTGAGAGCAGCTTCAACGCCTGCGCAAGTCACACGTGTAAGCGGGTCGTTCAAGATGGCTTCTGCACATTGTAACCTCGATGTACATGATAAAGCTCCGTCTAGCGAGAGTGGCTCAGGATCGATGCTCGGGCAAGCAAGCAGCAGAAACAATGCCTCCAACTGACGTCTTATGGAAGCCTCTTAAATTGCCGCTACAATGCCAGTGTTGCTGATGGCAAGCAGATGATTGCTGATGACATATTCAAGGGCCGATAGGTAGGATGCCCCGGCCAGGAAAGTGACAGTGATGTCCCAGTTGATGGGATATGCCAAGCGGATGGATCGCAAAATACGTAGTGTTGTTTCGTCAGTGAATTGTAGGCGGAACAACCTGTCCACTTGTGATGCCAGCACAAACAGCGCCACATTGTACGCAAATGGAAGCTGGCCTGCCTTTTGGGTCCCACAACATGCACAGCTGGTCCCCGTGATGCTGCATGACGATCGTGTCCGCATCATTCAGGCCAGGCGAAAAGAGCATCTCGCTCATCTTGGTGAATCTCTCCATCCCGTCTTGAGACAGTTGAAAGCGCCGCCGGATGTGTTCCAACGCAAAAGTAGTATCCTGAACTGCTGCTGCAAACTTGCGACATACAAGGCCAAACTGGATGAGATCCTCGTCGATATCGATGTGCATCAGAATGGCCTGTATCCATGGTCCTGGGCTTTTTTAACTCTTCAGCGCGTGACTCAATCGCAACTCTGCAAAATGGCAGCAGTCTTTTGGCTGCTTTTAACGCTTTGAAGTCAAGCGCAACTTTGTAGAACCACTGCGCGAGCACTGTTCTGTTCAGACCCACCACTTGGACTGATGCCGCCTCAGTTCATCCAACTGGTCAAGAAACGCAGCTAACCTCGTCTTCTGTCATGGGTACTATTTTCATAAACGCATCCATCAAGGTTCGTAATCGTAGATCGTGATCGTGGACCCGTTCTTCATCAATCTTGACTGAGCTCAAATTTCGCCGAATCCAAAGTCACGGTTTATCGAACATATTCAATGAAATGTTGAAAAGTGGTTTGGATGGATGAAGGTTTATTATCGCTGCTCTTCAATGAAAGGAAAGAAGAGCTGTTTTATTGTCTTTTGAAACGACGACAATGATGCAGCAGGAAAGACGATGTAAATTTATTTCAACATGAAGTACCAACTTCAGAAAACAAAAAACCAACCAAAGACCAAACAACAAGATCAAAACAACTTCAGTAGTCCGGTTCGAGGCCGAAAGACACTCTGCCTCACTGGCCAGTAGTGACGACGACGCATTTGCTGGGGCTGTTCATGAAGCGTGTTAACTATCCCAAAAAAATGTTCCTGTGACTTGAATGGCTTATGTTGTTCTGGAACCAGTTTTGCTCGTATTATCTCGTTGAGTCCAGTAACAGAGGCAGTGTTGTCGTTGCTGGATGGGTGGAGTGTTTTGGGCATTTTTTTGTTTCGTTTGTTGTGCAAAAGTTTTGGACTATTGTACCACGGTGAAACTGAGGCACCTGAATTCAACTCCGAAACAGGAATACTGAGGCACCTCCGATAATCGCATGCTGCAGTGCCCAACTCTCAATTCAGATTTTGTCTGCTCCGTTGAATCTCGGGAACTGACTGGGCAGCTAATCAAAAACATTAAGTCACGGCAACGCATCGTCCAGTTCACACACCATTTAAGCAGCGTGGGATCAATCGATCGCGCATTCAATAAATTCTTCGACTTTGCCAATATTTTCCTCCACATACGCAAGCATCTCATCTGCCTCATTCCACCAAACCAAACTTCCTTTGACCACTGGTCATTTCCGGAAATCAGTTTCTCCAGCGAGTGTCTCTTGGGTGAGATTCCGTCTCTTTCTCTCAAGTTGCATGTTGTGCGTCTGATGACAACAGCGATATTAATATCCTCGCGTGGATTTGAAGCAGGTTTCGATGCAATTGATAAAGTGTAAATTTTACGCAAACGACGAAAATGAGCAACAAGAAAGTTGGCCAGGACTTTCTCTGCGGCATCACCTATCGCAACGCGCTGCCACCCCTGCCCTTCGAGGCCAAACTTCTATCAAGGGATCTGAATGCTCGTCGGCGCGAACTGTGCCAGGATGTGCTCGGAACTCCTTCAGCCGAAAACACAACGCAGATCACAGCAGCAGTGGATGTGGCAGCAGCACATGCGGACAACGGAATGCCAGTCCACCCCCTTCGAATGGGCTTTGTGTTTGGTGAGTATGTGTTTCAAAAGTTGATGTGTTTTTCTTTTATTGCTGACTTGACTTACACCTTTCGATAACAGCACCCCCGGTACCTTCAATGGACCCAATCGACCCTCTCGATGCGGCGTTATTAGTGCCTTATACTCCACCCCAACCGAAAAAACCAATCCAACCCACATCTGTCTCAACTGCAACATCGGGAACTCGAAACGCATCCTGGCTCAGACGAACCGAATACATTGCCGCAGATTTAGTCCAAAAGAAAGTGGACGTGAATGCAAGGTTCATTGGGTTTTTTTTGTCCGTTTGGTTCTAAAAGAAAAACTCACACCCAAATCAACACACAAAGGATCGCGAAAAAAGTCCAAGATAAATCACACGATAAATCGCCCTCGAAAAAATACCAAAACATGACACCGCACGATGAAATCTTGGCGCGGATTCAACACACTTTCGAAGCGGCGGCGAAACAAAATGTGGCGAGCTTGAAGCATCCAACAAACCCGAAACTCACGGCGACAGAATTGTTACCCGTCTTTCCGGATTACGAACATTGGCCGTTTGAGTATGTCTCGGTCGTGTTTGATTCGGATCCGTTGACGTCTACGGGGAATGCGGTGTGTGACGCGAAATTTTGATCAATATGTCGATCGCTCGAATTAATTTTTATGCCCGTCTTATTGTTTCCTCAGAACGATGAAGTGGATGAGCGGAGCAGAATGGAACATGAGGAATCTCTGCTGAGATACCAGCGAAACCCAGCAGACGAAACGGATGCTTGTTTATCTTACTATGCGCCTGCATCCGAAACAGTTGAAACCCTTATGCGTCGCAAACTTGATGATGACGATGAGGAAGATCAGGTGGACGATGCAAATGAAACTGACGCGCAGGTTTATATCTCCTTCTTCTTATGTGAGGTCGGAATTTCGCTCAACACTTCACGATGTATATTTTTCGAATTCAGGAACTCGATTTCAAACTTGTGCGCGACTTTACGTACAAGGAAAAAGCGCTCGGCCCTGAGAATTCCATGATCTTCTTGAACATTTCGGACGAAGTCGCCATCTACCATCGTCTCGCTGGGCGCGTTGATCTCGTTCGCAAGCGTGCTCTGGTAATTTTTCCCTCTGATCGAGCAAAAAACAGTATTCAACTGACATGCAACCTTCTAAAAACAGGCAAAGACCTTCTTCAACCGATACGATGATACTGATTTCGAAAAACCAACACTGTACAAAGTCTCGAAACGGTCCCGCAATAAACGCGAACGCCGCGTAAAACTTGGGAAAATGCGCGAGATTTTACCCTTGGAGCACGAAGTCAGCGGCCCCGCAGACGGCGAAGAAGATGTGGACATGAGTGACCTGGATGACGAGGAGGAAGAAGATGACTCGTATGTTCAAGCCTCACGGAATGGACAGTCTCAGAAGCAGAGTTATGATGCTGGGACAGGGTTATCAAATGGAGGGTTGAAGGGGAATGGTTCCCAGCCTAGTCGGGTTCAGACGTTGGATGATTTGAGTGCGAGCGACTCGGATGATTCCGATATGGGGATGCGGGTGGATCCGAATGATGGCGCAAATGCGCCAGTGTATAACACGGTTGTGGATGCGGATGGTGATGCAGAGTGGTGAAGGAGACAAGGAAACAAAGGTTTTATTGCCTCTCAATGAAAGTTTTCTACCCCCTCCATTCCATTTCAAAAAGTGGCAATGTAAACCTAATGCATCAGATTCAGGTGGATAAGAACCCTTGCGACTCAAGGGTCGTCGTCCATACAGCAGTCATCAAAGTCTTCATTGGCTCCACCTGCCATTTTCCAAATTAGACAAGCATTCTTGTGAAGAGCAAGAGCTGCATGATTTGGCTGCAGTGCCGGGTCCATCTGCGTTTCATTTCGTCGTCGCTGTTGCACGCCATTCTTCCGATATTGGGATGATAATCACTTTCATTGGTCCGACTTGACCGCAGCCTCCTCATATGCGTCAAATATACTCCGTTACTGTCATCGCTTGTCAGATTCAGTACATTGACAACCATCTTTCCATCAATGACATCCACATATTGATGCAATGCGTCAAAAAATATAAGTCCATTCTTGCACTTGATATTTCGAAAACAGACCCGTGCGAGAATACAAATGGTCGTTGATGGCTGCTGATCGAGAAACAATATGGGTGGCATACAAGAGCTGCAAGCTAACATATGGATAAAACTGCGCGTTTCCGCGTGAAAGAGAGGACTCTTCATTTTGAAGAAGGTTTCGCGGTGCATCAAATTCGACAAAGCATCCGGCATCCAGCATCCATCACCAGTACCTTATCAAAGTCATCCAACACCTTCTTTTGAAGCCGATGCAACACTGCTAGCAGGGTGGTTTTGGAAAACTTTTCCTGAATAACCCGTCGAAAGGATGCTTCAGTTTCAGAATCGATAGAACTTGTGGCTTCATCCATAAGATTAATTTTGGTCCTCGAAAGAAGGATACGCGCAAAAAAGGGCAATTGTCTTTGACCAAGAGACATATTACTTCCACCGTTGTCATTCACGCTGTCCAAGCTTTGAGTCATTTTGGATACGTATAGTTTCATTTCAACGGTGTCCAGCGCCGTCCATAGCTCCTAATCGGAGAAACAGCCAGGCGTCTAAAGTAGACCGAACCGATTTCAAAAATAAGTACACAGGTTTTTACTTCCATCGACTGGCGCAATGTCCTCACACCGACAGATCCAATGCATTTAAAGCCACTACCGATCCCGTCAATGGTCACACATCCCCTCACGTCGACGAAATGCAGCAGCACTCCGAGCGTTGTACTTTTTCCTTAACTCGTCCGTCCAACAATACAAACATTCTCGCCCGCTTTGATTGAGACGGACAAATCGCGCAATGCAGGCATGTTTGGTTGGATCTTGTAGAATCCGCTCACTCTTTTGAACTCAATGCATCCTGCCGTTGGCCACTCGGTTGCGCTTGGATCAGACGGGCAAGATGTATTGCCCTTCAGCTGGGAGTTTTTCCGCGTATTCAATCAGACGTTCGACACTGACCATCTGCCAAGAATGCAAATCAAGTTTCAGCTTTTGAACAAACATAGCGCGTAATGGGAAACGACTGAATCAGACGGGCTTCGATCACACGCAGAACGACTGCCGTCTCCGTCATCAAATGGGATGAACTTCAGTATTGTAATTGCGGCCATTCAAAATACCTTCTTGAATCGTTTGTAGCCCATCCAATGGATATCTTAGTCAGTAAATACGAGTGACACAGTGTTGCTCTTTGCGTAATGTTCCAGTTTGAGATCCGACAATTCGACAAGTGTGGAGGGAACACTTCTCTCCGAATATATCGACGTTACTTTCTTCTTGTCAGGTATAAGACGGTGATCTGCCTTGCGAAGAACAGCGATCCTTTCAACATGGCATACCTGTTTGATATGGTCTGTTAATATGATCTTCCTTCGTCCAAGAATGTGCGCCTTCTCCATGAGTGGGAGGCAAATACCAAAATTTAGAAAGATTTGAAAAAGTGTGCCTCAAGAAAACGGCTACCGATGCGATGGTAAAACGGATTTTGGCTGGGGTTTCCGCAGGAGCCTCCTCTGCTTCAGATTTTCCCCGCAAATTAAACAGTTGCGTTCGGCTGCTTATATTCACCGCTCATACGATCGGTCAGTTGCTCCAGATGTTGGTTGGGCGCAAGGTCAAAATTGTTGCTCTGAAATGGACCCTGAAAATTTCTTGTTAAAAATATGGAAAAACAGAAAGGCCTGCGCACAAAATGCGCCCACCGCTCTACCGATGACAACTGACTCGCAAGAACTCTCAAGTCATAGCCAGACGCCTGGTTTTATCGACGCGCCATCGTTCCGTGGCAGCTTGGAAAGCAACACCTTCGAAAGAGAGTCCCGTCTCCGCTCGTTCCAGTGGAGCAAGATCGTAAGTTCCCCCTTCCGTTCAGCTACCCTAGCCCAGCCGTAACTTTGGCGCAGAGACACGCCCCAGTAAAGCGCGTCTTTGCCGGACTTGCAGCTACAGCAAGTTCGGTGGCTACCGCGGTCCGCTCGCGTCGCAAATCCATACCACTTCCAATGACGGTCATAGATCCATATTTAACGGCGTTAAACTTGCAGTCACAAGCCGGAGTCGAGTCAGCGGCTGCACCCGTGCAAGATTACCGCTTGACTCAAGATTGCGGACCCATTGTCTTCTACGGTGGCGCCAAGAGTGCAGCAGCGCTCAACAGTACGCACACGCTGCACGATTCGCGCGACAGCCTAACGCCTTCGAGCTCGGGCACCCCCCCGCCTTTCCATCTGCTTCAGTCGGCCCATTACGAAGTAGAAGAAGAGCCCGAAGAGCCCATGTTGGTGTCTCGATCAGACTCTGATGCGTTCGTGCTTGGAAGCCTGGCAGGTGAGGAAAACCACCAACAGCCACTGGTAGGGATGAAAGTTTTTAACTTTTATGAACGGCCGGCATTTAAAAACAAAACACCACAGTTGTCTGGAGAAAGCTGCTCGCTTCCACCGCCCACCTTCTCTTCTGTCCACGGCTCGGTGAGCGACAGCGTCACGGACATGCCGGCCCCGCATTTCGCTGGTACGTCCGCCTACGCGCTCCAGCATGTCGACTCGCTGGCAGAGATGGAGGAGCTCCTGGCGTTGATGGACACCTGGCCAACCGGGCCGGAATTTCCCCACCGCGACAACTGGCTGCTTGAGCCACGTGATATTCTGGACGATGAGCCGTGCACTCCAGAAGAGGCTCAGTTTTCAGCCGAATCAGAGCCGGTCTTCAGCGCCAATGGATACAGCATCAGCTACCGACCGACCTCGTTGCTGTCATCCGCTTCTCCATATTCGCTGAGCGCGCACCCAACGTCCCACCAGGTCCAAGGCTACTTTATGGCCTCGCGGGATCAAACGCGGAGTTTGCAAGGTTGAGGAGCTGGCATCTCACCCAATCCATTCGCTAGGTGAGACTTTTGACCTTCTCTGTTGTTATAATTCAATTAGTAACGCAATATTCTTTTCAAACAGGCCAAGGGAATGGGCGAGAATCACGTGCTACCAATGGAAAGCGATGTTGCCAATGCTCGTTTCCAGACGGCTGCGTACAAGTGCGAGCTGGAAATCGAGGAGGAGACGGAAGCAGAGGACAGTGTCGACCCCCAAGAAGATGTATCGTGTCCATCAACGGTACTGGACATTGAGACCCTGCCCCAGCAAGACAAAATCACTGCTCGGGACGATGGCCTGCTCAGCGCTCCAAAAGACCAACACAGTTGAGGCGTCTTCAATTGGATCCAAGGTCTTTTTTCTTGTTTTGGTTCCCAGGGTCGTCCTCCTGTTGGAATTTCTTCTGTTGCTCCCGCATCCATCACTGCACCGCTCTGTGCGACACCAGCAACGAATTACGGCACCGGCCCAGCAGTCGCATCTACCAGTCTGTTTGTTGGACATTTCAACGGATAATTTGATGGAAATTCCAACGGTATGATAGCGGCGCCCATTGAGCAAGCGCAGATATTTGCCTTGGTTGTGTGATGGTTCCGACTTTGACAGAGTCGAATTGTTTTTTTTGTTCGCATAAGGGTCATATTACAAGCTCCATAGATTGCACTCATGAACAGGTTCTGTTGAAGTTAGCTTTGATACTATGCATCCAATTCTATTTCAAAGTCATTCAATAAATATTTATCGTGCATCCACACTGTGGCAGTAACTAACCCTAAGCATCTTGTCGCTTTCAACCGCTCATGTCGGTGGATTTCAGATGTGCACAAACCAAGTCAGCAGCGGTGGACTTTCTTGTTGCTTCAAACTCCAAGAGTTTGAAGCAACAAGAAAGTAAGGAGTTTTTTTATCTTCCCAAACAAAACGAGACAAATCAAAAAAAAAAAAATTTGGACGGAGCGCGCGCCAACCGCCGTCACTCTCTTAGCAGAGACCGAGAAAATGCGCGAGCGAGACGCTGAACCATCGAACGTGACATTCATTGACAACGGCAATATCAACAACAACACCACTGCCGTGAATGCACCCGCTAAGATGCCAGACTCAAACAACTTCATCACCGCAGACACTCGCATTTCCGTGCTTTCTTTGGCTCCAAACAACGCACTGAATAGCGACACGGCAAAGATCAAAAATGCAGATATGATTTCAAGTCGTAAAAGCACCCAAATTTCAGCTCCGAATTTGAAGAAGACAGGACTGTTGCTGTGATCCAAAAGGCTGCTTGTAATTGAGGCCAAAGTATGCTTGCTTGTTGTACGCTGCGATTGTTTTGGCTACTTGCAAAGATTCAGCAATGTGCGAAAATAACGGCCGTTTCAATTGACGTATCACACTGCAGTAGAGCGGTAGAGGCTCAAGACGGAATGAAATAGCGCCGTAAGAGGAATCGCCCCAACTGATACCAGAAAAATGTCATCGTCAACAGCAATTTAGGAAAGGAGGCTTGCTCAGAAGATACGAAGATGTGATGGCCAGAATGACAAGAACTGATATTTAACCTTGCGTCCTGCGGAAACCTGGACGTTGATATTGGACTTTTGTTCCTTTGGTTCTGATGCTTGTTTTCAATCGACGAGCATCCCACTGCATCATCTTACACCCGTTGTGTCTGAGAAGGAAGAAAACGCGGTTGCGTCTGAACAGGAAGGCATAACGCGAGTTCTCCGTAAAAGTCAAGAAAAAACAGCGAAGATTGCACGATTCAATGTGGAAGGAACCGTGGAGCAAGGCATGCACGAGGCAAGGGTTCAAGCGTTGGATGCGGCTCGATAACCGGTATTTTGGTGTATCATTTAGGCTGCAGTTTATTCTTTGGGTTCTTGTCATAATTGGAGCGGCTGAACACTCAATATATTTGTGTTTGTAAGATTCTGTGCTTTCGCCGGATTTTCAATGAAACCACTCCCTCCTCCACTATCTCCATGTCCGCCATGCCTTCCATGACCACCATTTGTCTTTGCCTCTCCGCAAGTCAAGTCCGCTTGAATCGGCATCCACCGCGGATGAGACCTGTGCAGAGTACCATATTATTTTTTATTTAAATGCGTATGTTGACGAAGTGGGAAAGAGTTCGGACACAAGAAAAGCAGATCCCAAAAAAGGGTTCAACATTTTTCTGGCTTTGCCTTTTTCAAAAAGTTGTCTCAATTTTTGAAATGGGCTTTGCTTGTGACGGGCCAGCATCTGGACCTTCCGAGAGTCCCTCTCTGCAACCACCCAGCACCAGCACCAGCACAGGCAAGCAGCTGAGCCGCTCACTCACATTCGACGTCGAGAATGACGAGGACCTTGCTGCCTTCATGGGAGACGTCCCCAACAACCACGACATCCAGCCTGATGAACAAGACCACATTGACCTTGCTATTTACATGACCCGCGCATGCTGGCTTAAGTACCAGCACTGGCCCAAAGAGTTCTCCACCACCGCAGAGATCCAGACACACTATTTGCCATCCGTGGACGATGTGAGATGGCCCATCCCGATTCCATGGGACTATGAGTTTCGAGAGCCACTCTCGCCAGGCAAGACCATTGAAAAGAGCCTCCAAACTTTGATTCGAGAGGAATTCCGTCTCAGGGAAGGCGGCGACAGCATTGTAAACGTCTTGGCCCGACTCATGCGAAACCCGCTGGACAACACCACTGTAGATATCGAGTTGCGTATTCGATGGAGAGATAACAACATGGATTCACTCAAGAGTCCAGAAGCACTCGAAAATGAGTTTGTGCAAATGTATTGGGCAAACGGTGGTGCGCCTGTCGTGATTGTCGAGCACGATTTGGTCTGGACTCATTCAGCGGAGGGTGGCATCGATTGCACACTCTTAACGTTGACAGTGCCTGCAACCTTTGATATTGTGCCATGTGCTGGACCCTCCGAGCCGTTTGCGTTGAAATTGTTTGACTATCAGCTGCGGACTTTGGCATGGATGCAAGGAATCGAAGACAGAGAACCGTCGCTGTTTTATGCACCAAACTTATTTCAAGTGGAAAATGACTTGTGGGTCGATTTGGAGTCGAGATCCTTTATCAAACTCGATGATAATGTCCGAAATGAACGCAACGTAACTTCTGGAATTATTGCGGTATAGCTTCTTCCACTTTCTGTTTCTTTTATAAAGCATCCAACTGTTCAGTATTCAGATCTTCTCATAAATTCGACAGGATAAACCTGGCGTGGGGAAAACAATCACAACCCTTGCACTTTGCCACTCGCGTCCCTTCGAAGACCAAGACTTTTTGTACTCCATGCACAACGACATGTTCCGCTCAAAAGCTACCCTCATCCTGGTCCCAAACAATATTGTAGACCAGTGGGAACAAGAGATCCGCAAATGCCTCGGAGACTCTGTCTCAGTGATCCAAATGAAGGGCAAAGCAAACTACACAAAAACGAGCTTTCAAGATATTCTCACATGCGACTTTGTGATTGTATCGTACCAATTCCTGGTCAACAAGTTTTACCTGGGTGCAAAAGAAAGTGGCCGTTGCCTTTCAAACTTTGGCAAAAAATTTGATCTCGAAAACTCTGCGGACGACCGGCAGAAATTTGTGGCCAGCAGGACAAAGGGAAACTTTTCTTTTACATGGTGCCATTTCCACCGCATCGTGTGCGATGAACTCCATGAAATTCTCGAGAAGCAATATGCCATCCGAGATCAAGTCCAGCAATTGTCCGCCAACTGTTTATGGGGATTAACAGGGACCCCGACTTTCGATTCAAGGAGAAAAATTTGTCGGTATGCAGATTTCCTAAACCTCGACGCAACAGAAACTTGGCTTGCTCCCCAACTGGACATGTTTCGGTTCATTCAGAACCGTGTCAGACGGAACGAACCCGACGTGACGTATCCACCACCCTTGTTTGAAACATTCAGTTGCCGTCAGACTCCCATGGAACGCGCATTTTATCAGTCTTGCACTGGCTCTCGTGCAGTGGATTTGTTGAAACTATGCAATCATTATCAGATTGGGAGGGAAGGAGCCAACCTTGGCATTCACGCTGCAGTTTCGATCGAAAAGGTTACTCAAATGGTTCAAAAGAATCGAATCTCGGAAATGGCAGACTTGACTGACGAAATTACGCGAATGGACAAACAAGTGGAAGGGTTGCGACTTGATTTGGATGCCAAACGCACAGCAAACATCAAAGCTGAAGAAACAAAACTGCAAAAGCTCAATGCAAACGTTGCAAAAAAGCGCGTCCTACTGGTATCGATTCAAGCACAGTTCAACTTTTTTGAAAACTTTGTAAACACGTACTTGTCAAAGGGAGGACAAAAGATTGAGTGCAACGTGTGTTTGGAGGAGGATGTGCAGGGTGAGATTGGGATTGTGTTGTGTGGGCATGCGTTCTGTGGGGAATGCGCTGATGCCATCTCGACACAAGGAAAGTGTCCCAGCTGTCGCGAAGTGTTCCAGGTGGGTGAAGTGATGAAGGTGCTTCCGCCTTCCGCCATTGAGCCTGTGAACGAAACTGTCAATGGCGAGGAGACAGTTGTGGAGGATGGTCCTGACAATCTGGATCCGAACATGGTATAGCTGTAGTTCTTGTGACCACGATTTATTTCGCCCATCAACGCTTTCGACAGTTTGGATCCAAGATTCGCGAGGTGGTCAAGTACATCAAGGAAGAAAGTCTCAAGTCGGACGAATATCGATTCATTGTATTTATTCAGTTTTCAGACCTTGCAGACCTTGTCTCAGCTGCTTTGAAAACGTATGGACTATCGACTGCGCGAGTGAATCAAGGTTGGCAGCAACGTGAGAGAGCGCTCCGACTATTTCGTGCGGGCCTGTCGAAACCTGCCGCCGATGGAGTCGAAAATTCCGAAAATGTGTTGGCCGAAATATCCGAGCCAGCGGTTGAACCATTGGATCCGAAGGGAAAAGGCAAACGCGTTGTCGACGAACAGGCAGAAGGACGATCAAAAGCTGCCAAACAAGTAAAACTGAGCAAACCAGTCCAAAAACCGGTCAAGGTGTTGATGCTCTCGGCGCGTGATTCAGTGAGTGGATTGAATCTGATAGAAGGTGAGGCATTGGGCCCCTGAAACTTTTTGAGTTTGTCATGTTGTATATTTGCGACTTAATTCATTTCACTGCATTCTGAATGCTGATTTGATATGTACGTGACAGCATCTCACTGCATCATCCTGCATCCGTTTGTGTCCGAGAAGGAAGAAAACGCGGTTGCGTCGGAGCAACAAGGCATAGCACGAGTTCTGCGAAAAGGCCAAGAGAAACCCGTCAAGATTGTACGATTCTACGTGGAAAGAACCGTGGAGCAGGTCATGCACGAAGCAAGGGTTCAAGCGTTGGATGCTTTTAAAGTGTAGTTAGAATTGATTATAATCAAATTGGGTCAAATTAGATGCTCGCTTTGTTCACTAGCGATACTTCGAACAGCGGTTGTTGTGTCAGCAATTTTGTTCCATTTCCCGCGTTTCAAAATGGGATTTGGGGTGGTACATCCGATATTTTCAGTGACCTATACTTTGGATCCGCTGCGAGCACACATCCAGATTCATGTGTTACAAATGGAGCATTTAGACATTTGGAGTTTTGTTATGTTTACTGGATAGTCATCGTGGTGTCACTTCTGGTGATTTAACTTGTCTGCGCCGAAATGCGCCACCAGCAGCGTTGACGGATGCTACCACCATAACGAGTTCGATAAATGCGAAATAGTTATCTTCAGTTTACGAATCAGAACCCAAATCACTACTATGGCGAGGTTTTTTTTTTTTTTTTTTTATCTTTGTTGATGTGGGGTCCGTGGGGTTTGGTTCGAACCCTGTTGTTGGAACTGAGACTGTGAAACCTATCATGCCAACAGGGATGATAGACTCGGCAGATGCGGGAAGTGATGATGTAATTGGCAAGGAACGCGACAACTCTACTTCAGCTGATTTGGTGGATAATTAAGCAATACGACAACCAATATTTTGGCAACGTGGAGCAACTCGTCCACAATTCTAACCTGATCAGCTCAACTCTCAACACTAATGTGACAGTGCTGTCTAGACAGGCGTCAATCTGAACGCAACCATTTCCTTTGAAAACGTGACAGCGCTTCCAGTTCCCAACACATATAACGACACAATGAACGAGGACGGCAGCGTGAGAGTCTCCTTCACAAACGCCAACTACAACATCGAGATCCCAGCAAACCACACCATCAAATAAGTCTTTAACTCCCACGTCGGAACCATCGGCCCAGACGGAAAACCGCACCGATTCTTTGTCTCCATGGACATTTCAGCTTACGAACCCAACTCAGAGGCTCCTACTGATGTTGAGATTGGTCAAGGCCCTTGTTACCTTGCGTACCCACCTGGCCCACAGGAAGCGTGGGTTACCCGAGAGTCGTTAGCGTCCATAACATTCAAGAGTAAGATTGATGGGCCCGTCGTTGATGCTGAACCAAAATTACTCGCGCCGAGACGAAAGTCTGTTTTAAATAACGATGGTATATATACAGAGAATGGATGGAGATGCATGTCTATTGACGCTGTATGTCTCTCAAGATGGGACATGGTCTCAAAATGACTTAAGGATGGGAGGCAATCGCTCACGTTTTGCAAATTCCATTTCGAAATCTCCGCCAATATGATCATGCAGACACTCTTGGCAGTGGCCGCTGCAGCCGGTCTCGTCAGCGCCGCTTGCTCGAACCCTCGCATTCGTATGGAGTGGCACGACATGTCCCCCGACCAGAAGGCTGCCTGTGAGTGACGGTCTCCTATCTGGGCTTTCCCCCTTTCTCACACCTTCCATCAACAGACGTCAGAGCCACCGTTGCTCTTGCCAACAGACCACTCAGCGGTCAGTACGACGACCCCACCCGCATGGCATGGCATGACTTTGTGCAGACCCACTCCCGCAATGCATACTGGGCCCACGTAAGTTTGAGATTTGGGTGTGGAATGCCTTGTCTCACCCTTCCTTCTCTCTCACAACAACAACAGGGAAACGCCCAGTTCTATCCTTACCATCGTGCAATGATGTGGCAGTTTGAGAATGCGCTCATCTCTACGGGCGAGTGGCCATCGAGTATGGGAGTCCCTTACTTTGATTGGTCGGCAATGTCGCAGGTGACACAAACCTTTTTTTTTTTTTTTTGAAACTGTCTCATGCCCCAACTTAACACGCTTTTCCTCTCTGCGTAGAACTGGTGGACGTCCGACATCTTCTCGGACCAATACTTTGGATCTGCCACCAGCAAGGATAAGGATGGATGTGTGCTGACGGGTGCCTTTGCCAAAGGCAAGTACAAGGTTGCCGACGATCCTGAGGGCTCTAGAGGTATCACGACGGGTGACTTGACTTGCCTGCGTCGTAATGCAAGAAGCGGCGCAGTTCTGCCGGATGCTACTGAGATCACACGGGGACTTGCGCCAAACACTTACACGGAGTTCACCGGTTACAACTTGGACAACGGAAACTACCACGCATCTGGACACGTTACGATTGGTGGAGACGGTGGTGACTTGAGTAACCCAAGCATTAGTCCAAATGACCCGCTCTTTTTCCGTGAGTTCCTTCTTGAATCAGTGGCTGTGACAAACTAATTCCTGGTAACAGTGCACCATGGATTCGTTGATAAGTACTGGTGGCGATGGCAGCAGCAGTGCCAGGCCTTCAAGTTTGACTACGAAGGTCGCCTGAAGTCGGCTGACGATCCAATGTCCCACGGCAGCGACCAAGCTTCAAAGGACCTTTACGTCAACTCTTACCCCTTCATCGTTGCCGACCTGTTGGAGTCGGAGGGAGACACTCTCTGCTACAGATACTCTCAGTCCAAGGGAGACGTTACTCCCCAAGCAGTATCATGCCCGGCCTTTACTACCACAAGTGCTGTGCCAAAACCCACCACGTCAAGAGACCCCAGCGATACTAACACTGACCGCCCTACCGGAACCAGCCGCACTTCTGCGCCAGTTCGTCCAACTGTTGCAGCCAACTCTCTTGATGACAACTGGCTCAATGTTGCCCTTGTTAGAATGATTGAGAAGAAAAAAGTGGTCTGGAAAGTCGGCGGTGCCTCAGATGACGGGCAAGTGTCCCTTCAGGACATTCCAACTGCAGGCGGAGATATTGTTGTCTTTGGTCGTGACGAGTTGGAAAGCTTTTCGGACGCTGAGACCACAACAGACGCTGAGCCTGCAACAGAAACTGAGTTTGCGTCAAGAACTGGCACCGCGACTGGAACTCTTACTGCAACTGCAACTGCAACTGCAGTCGCAACTGAGCCAGCAGCAAAACCCAATCATTTGTACGTTGAGACACGAAACGAAGACAACAGCACCACCATTTCGTACACCAACTTCCACAAAACGATTGAAGTCCCTGCGGAATACGAGATTGTTGCTGTATACTTGTCCTCAGTGACGGCACAATTGCCCGGCGGTCCACTTAAGCGATTCTTCCCTGTTATGCCCGTGATTGAATACGTTCCCAACCCAGATGCACCGCAAGAAGTTGTGGCCGGAAGCCATCCTTGCCACCTTGCTTACCCAGACCCAATCACATGTGAATACGCCGAAGCCATGAACATGAGCTGCGACATGGTCACTTCGAAGCACGCGTTGCTGAAGATGAGAATTGATGAGTTCAACGCTGCCAACTGCCAGAACGGCACCAGTCCATCATCGTTGGTCAACCACGGATGGAGTGCGATGTAGTTGAAGAATGCTGGCATTGTTTTGTGCCTGTTTATCTTCTGTTCTTGACACTGTTTTTTGCGTTTCCTTTTTTTTTTTTGTATTTCGCGTGAACATGCGTGAAAGTAGACTTTCCTTTTTCAAGAGTAAAATATCGATCAAAAATACGGTTTTCTTTGTGCTGTCACTCTTTGAACTGGTGATCCCGAATTGGTGGTAGTGATGGTTGGTTCGAAAATTCAAAAAAACAAAAAACACTCCAACGAATGGAAGTTGCCCTGGTCGACGTTCTGGACGTATCCGCAGCGACACTGATCTCTCTGTTTGGCCTGGCTGGCCTGCTGGGTTTGGTCGGTCGGACGTCAAACACTATCAACCACGGTCCTTCTCTGTCGAAGCATGTGCAGTCTTCGAGTGCTCTGGTGACTCTGACAGGTCTTATCCTCATCTTGGACGCGGTGGATACCGATTCAAGCGGACTCGATTTACGCCGAGGTCGTTCCCGAACCCGCATTGCATGCGATGGCCTTGTTTTGTTTGGATGGACGGCCTTGGCCGTGGCTCATTTCATCATGGGCAGCTGGGACCCTTCGAGATCATTATGGGAGCGAATCCGACTGTGGTGTGTTGTGCGAGGTGCATGGATCGCAGGAGCCGTGCTGGATGTGGCGCAAATTTCGCGAGTTGCAGCGAGTCTGATTTCGAATCGTGTCGCCGTTGGCGATTTGACAACGACAGATTGGATGTTGCTGGGATTCCTGGTTGTACGATGCGTTGTTGAATGTGGATCGTGCGTTAATCTGCGAGTGCCGTTTGGACGTACTGGTGCGGATGAGGAAAGCGCGTTGTTGGAGGAGGACAGGCCTGTATCGACGGAATCAACGTCGTCTTGGGTCAAGACATTTAAACACATGCGGCAACTATTTCCGTTTCTGATGCCTCGCGGGTTGTATTTGAAGTCCATGGTTGGGCTTTGTATGGGCTTGCTTGTGTGTGGACGCATCGTGAATGTGATTGTGCCGCTGCAGTACAAGATGCTTGTGGACACGCTGACGTATTTGCCACCGGAAGAATCGCGGTCGCCGTATTATGCATGGGGAGCAGTTCTTGCGTTTTGCTCATTAAGATATCTGCAGAGTAGCGTGGGTGTTATTTCGTCGCTGCAGTCGTTGTGTTGGATTCCTGTCGGTCAATTCAATACGAGAGAAATATCGGTTCAGATGTTGAGGCACTTGCATTCACTGAGTTTGCAATTTCACATCAATCGAAAGACTGGAGAAGGTATTAATTAGGGGTTGCACTTTCGAATTCACAACTAACTCTGTCTCACCAGTTCTTCGCGTGATGGACCGTGGAACAAGCTCCGTAGGATCGCTACTCAACGCGATTGTATTCAACATTATCCCCATCTTTGTCGATATCTTCATTGCCGTGTTTTGGTTCATTTACATGTTTGACTACTTGACTGGGTTGATTGTACTCTCGACAATGGTGCTGTACGTGACAATGACTGTGGTTATCACAGAATGGCGAACAAAGTTTCGAAGGGAAATGAACGCGGTCAGTTTTACTTTATTCATCGGCTCTCAAAATTTCTTGCGAAGCGCGAATTGATTCGATAAACAGCTTGATTCTTCCTCCCGCGCAAGAGCTGTCGACTCGCTTCTCAATTTCGAAACCGTCAAATACTACAACAATGAAAACTATGAAGTCAATCGATTCGAAAAGAGCATTCTTGAGTACCAAACTGCGGACTGGAAATCTAGCGCGTCTCTTACTCTCCTCAACATGGCCCAAAATACGGTCATCACAGTAGGTCTGGCATGCGGGAGTTTGCTCTGCGCTGGACGGGTTGTTAGAGGGGAACTGACTGTCGGAGATTTCATCATGTTCATAACGTACATTGTGCAACTGTATCAGCCACTCAACTTCTTTGGGACGTATTATCGCGTTATTCAGCAGGTTTGAAGTCATCAAGTTGTTTGCTCTCATCCATAATTTTTGAGTTTTGAATTTATGCATTTAGAACTTCATTGACATGGAAAGCATGTTTGATCTACTCAATGAAAACGCGGCAGTGAAAGATGAAGAGTTTGCGCGGGACATGACATGCTCAGATGGAGAAATTAAATTCGGTTCGTAGTCCAATCTGTCATCCCACCCACATCAAGATTAGTGACCCTATGACTGAGCTTTATTCCACTCCACAGAAAACGTATCTTTTGCGTACGATGCGCGCCAGCCTGCACTGGAGAATATTAGTTTTACAGTTCCTGCCAAAACCACCACCGCTCTTGTTGGACAAAGTGGCAGCGGCAAGTCGACTGTTTTCAGACTCCTTTTCCGCTTTGTAAGATCGTTTGCTTTCATGCTTTTCGCGGATTGATTTGCTCATCATTTATATTCTGCACAATATAGTATGATCCCCAGTCGGGGCGAATTCTTATCGACGGCCAAGGTGTGTACCTTTTCCTTTCCGCCAACCTCCAAACTCACCAGATTCGAAAATTCTGATTCTGTAGATATCAGCAAAATGACCCAATCTTCTCTGAGACGCGCTGTTGGCGTGGTTCCTCAAGATACAGTCTGTTTCAACGATACCATTGGATACAACATTGGATACGGAGACACAAACGCCAGCTCGGCAGCAATCGAGCAAGCTGCACAAAAGGCACAGATTCACGACAAGATTTTGGCATTCCCCGATGGATACGAAACAAAAGTCGGCGAGCGTGGGTTGCGACTCAGTGGAGGTGAAAAACAGAGAGTGGCAATTGCGCGCACATTGCTCAAGGACCCGAAAATGTAATCACCAGCTTCCCCCCCTTTCTTGAAGTCCGCGATAGTAACTCGTATTTTCTCCAGAATTCTTTTGGATGAAGCCACCTCAGCCCTGGACAATACCACGGAAGCACTTATCCAGCGATCCTTGACCGAACTCACATCGCGCCGAACCACGCTTGTGATTGCTCACCGGTTAAGCACAATCGTTGATGCTGACTGCATCCTTGTCATGAAAGACGGAAAAATTGTCGAAAAGGGCACACATGTGGACCTTTTGGCCGCCGGAGAAAAACGCGCGTCGTTAAGTGGCCCTGATGGGAAATTTAAAGTGGGAGAAACCGAGGAGATGGGATGGATTGGTACGTATTACCAAATGTGGATGCGGCAGTTGGAGGACCCGTTATCGGGTGTTGACGTCCTTGATGGCAATGACGCCCAATTGGATCCAATGAAGCCAGTTATGAAGATTCGAGTGGCGCCGTCAGTCCGGGCTGGAGAGGCAAAGACAAATGGTGGTCATGGAAGGCATGGCGGACATGGAGATAGTGGAGGAGGGAGTGGTTTTCATTAAAAATCCGGCGAAAGCACAGAATCTTACAAAAACAAATATATTGCGTGTTCAGCCGCTCCAATTATGACAAGAACCCAAAGAATAAACTGCAGCCTAAATGATACACCAAAATCACCGTCATCGAGTCACATCCAACGCTTGAGCCCTTGCCTCGTGCATGACTTGCTTCACGGTTATCTTCGTCTGGCCTTGTGAATGTCCTCGACCGCAAATCAACCCACATATTATCAGTACCATCTTCCACTGGAAACAAGTTTGGTGCATAAAACAGCGACGGTTATGTGTCTTCGATTCCTTGCATCCATGCAGCTGATGATCAAAAGTTTCAACGAAATGGCTCGGAGGGTCCAGCACATGGCACAATATCAAATGTTGCTGGTACTGTAAGCGTTGAGAGTGTGCAATACATGCCAGCCTGAGTCAAAATTGCTTGTTATTGACAATAGCGACTGGTGCTCCGCCGTTTGCCCAATACATTCGCACGAACTCATTTTTGAACGCTCCCGGCTTCAAAGCCAGTCTCTCTCCATCGAACATGCAACTCGATATCCACCGCTGTGTCCTCCATCGCGTTGCGTGTGAATCTGACCAAGATGTTCAAAGCACCGCCGCCACGGGTTTGTATACTCAGTTCATGTCCGATCAACAAGTTAATGGTCTTTTCGACCGTAAGTTACTGTCGAAGGGGAATGACATAGATCCCAAACGGCGGTTTGAAGGTGCGCTTCGCCAAGTCATGAAGTGGCAAATAGAGGGGTATGACAGCCGAGAGCTCCTTGGGCCAGTGCTGATACTTGGCCCAAGGAGCTTGGATCATAACCAAAGTTTGAAAGGTAACGGCCATTTTCTTTTGCACCCAGGTAGCATTTGTTGACGAGGAATTGGTACGATACAATCACAAAGTCGCAAGTGAGAATGTCTGTCAAGCTTGTTTTTTTGTAGTTCACTTTGCCTTTCATTTGAATCACTGAGACAGAGTCCCCGAGACATTTGCGGATCTTTTGTTCCCACTGGTCCACAATACTATTTGGGACAAGGATGAAGGTGGCCCTTGAGCGGAACATGCCTTTGCGCATAGAGTACAAAAAGTCCTGGTCCGCAAAAGGACGCGGATGGCAAAGGGCAAGGGTTGCGATTGTTTTCCCGACGCCGGGTTTGTCCTTGGAGTATAGGATAAGAACGCGGATCAAACAATATCCACTGTGGCGCGTACCGCAATAATTCCAGCCGCAGAGTTTCGTGCTTTACGAATATCTTCATCCAGTTTGATGAATGACTTGGACTCCATGTCAATCCACATGACCTCAGTGCCATCTTCTACTGGAAATAAGTTTGACGCGTAAAACAGTGATGGCTCTCCGTCTTCGATCCCTTGCATCCATGCCAAAGTCCGCAGCTGATAATCAAACAATGTCAACGCAAACAGCTCCGAGGGTCCAGCACATGGCACAATATCAAAGGTTGCTGGTACTGTCAGTGTTGAAAGTGTGCAATCGATGCCTCCCTCCGCTGAATGAGTCCAGACAACCTCGCCCTCGACAATTGTGACTGGTGCTCCGCCGTTTGCCCAATATTTGGACGAACTCATTTTGGAGTGCCTCTGGCGTCTTTAACGCGGAAATGTCGTTATCTCTCCATAGAATACGCAACTCGATATCCGCAAGTCTATCGTCTTGTGCGTTGCGGGCAATTCGGGCCAACACTTTGAAAACAAGCGGGAGAAGAAACCGTATACGCAATTCATGGTTAATCAACAAGCAGATACTCTCTTCCGCAGTGTGTCCCTGCGGAATCGGAGTCTCGAACCAAGAGACAAAGCGAGGGGGAGGCAGGATGTGCTTATTCTTTGAGAGGTTCTTGGGAAGGAACTGTGGAGCAAGCCATGCACGAAGCCAGGGTTCAAGCTTTGGACGCGGCGCGGTGAATGGGCGCCCATGACTGCTGGGCAGGCTTCTTGGTTGATAAAATTTCGTGATCGTCAGTTGACATTGTGTGCGCTTGTGGATTTTGCGTGTCCGAAACTTTTGTCCGCCATTTCTGACGTGACACGATGGGCGCCGGTTCTGTCACTGCAGCGCCTGGGCCATCCAGTGCGTCGGCTCAAACTTCTGCCAAAGTCACTGCCAAAACACTCAGCCGCTCCCTTACTTCGAGGTTGAGAATGATGAGGATCTTGCGGCGTTCATGGGCGATGACAGCTCAAACAAGCACAGCACGGCAGAAGGTCCGCGAAGGCGATCACATCGAACTCGCCGTATTCACAAACCAAGCTATGTGGACAAAGTACGAGCATTGGCCCAAGGAGCTCTCGGCCCCAGTGTCCCTCGGGATTATGGCACATAGAATCGAACTATCTTCACGGTTTTTTCTTGACCATTACGTAGAACTCGCGCCATGCCTTGCAGTTCAGACGCAACCGCGTTTTCGCCCTTTTCAGACTCAAATGGATGTAGGATGATGCAGTGAGATGCTGGCAAACAGATTTTAAAAACAAAAAAGCAGCATTCAGATACATCAAACGAATGACGGCACGAGCATAACAAATGCGTTTTGAAAAACTGTACTACGTCAGGCACAATGCCAAGTTGTTGTGCAAGGAGTACAAGAAATCCGAGTCTTCGAAGGGACGCGAGTGGCAAAGTGCAAGGGTGGTGATTGTTTTCCCGACTCCAGGTTTGTCCTGTGGAATGGAGATGATGACACTAAGCCACTGAATTCGTTAAGAACTAAAATTGAAGTGCAATACATACCGCAATGATTCCAGAAGTCACGTTTCGCGATTGCTGAGCTTCAATGTCCACTTTGATAAATTATTTGGAAGTTGCATCAAACCACATGTCACCAGCCCCATCTTCCACTGGAAACAAGTTTGGCGCGTAAAACAGGGACGGTTCTTTGTCTTCGATTCCCTGCATCCATGCCAAAGTCCGCAGCTGATAATCGAATAACTTGAGTGCAAACGGCTGGGAGGGACCAACACACGGCGCAATATCAAACGTTGCGGGTGCTGCAAGCGTTGAGATTGTAGAATCGGCACCTCCTTCCGCTGTGTGAGTCCACACGTATTCATTGTTTACGACGACAACCGGAACTCCGCCGTTTGCCCAGTACATTTGCACATACCCGTTTTCGAGTGCTTCCTTAGTCCTGAGTGCCTCAATGTTGTTATCTTTCCATCGAATATGAAGCTTCATGTCCACGAGGGATTCATCTTCCGCGTTCTGTGTCAGCTTGAGCAATACATTGAAGGTCCCACCGCGATTCATGAACGAAGCAAAATGCTCAGTCATGATAGATCTGATATTATCTTCGATTATGTGCCCGAAGGGAACTGGTTTAATGATCTGTCGTTCGTCCAGCCTGACCTATGATCTGGGTACCCATGGATTCAGACAGATGGACATCACGGCCGATATTTCCTTGGGCCAATGGCGGTACTTGAGCCAAGATGCCTGCTTCATGAACACGGCGAGCGATATATGGTCCGGCTCAGTTGGGTCCTCAATGGTGCTATGCTTGATGAGTCCGGCTCCCATGAACTCGGCGAGATCCGCGTCACTCTCCACCTCTAACGTACGAGAGCGACTAAGTTTCTTGAGGGATGCCTGGGTCATTTGCAAGGCAGTTGCTGTTGATGGTCCTTGAACTGTGGTGCCCATTTTTAGATCAGATTTTTTTTCTCCAACCTCTTTGGGGACAATGGAACCGCACAGTGGTATTCTCGTAAAACAAGAAAACACCACTGAGAGAGAAAAGAATGGACCGCTGCATTCCTTGCTTACTGCGACGCGAGTTGGAAGTTTTCGGCGACAGGGCTGGTACGGACATGGGACATTGGACATGTCTTGGATAGTGCACAATTGTTTATAGACAAGTGTAATGACTTCTATCAGGACCAACCAGGTTACAACACATATCAAAATCTATCGTTTTATTTCATTTCCCTCTACACCGCAAAAAGTACCAGACTCGCGTTCAATTTCAATTGCATTTCACACTTGCGCATTCACTGTCTAAGACCGACCCGTTGATGGACTCACGGCATTCGCGCACTTGGACGCAATCATGTCCTCATTGTACACATCCAGTTTCATCACCATCGTGTTATAAGAACTAATGTACCGCTCGTAACTGTGATGCATGGATGCAAAGTATTCTTTCGACAACTTTGGCGGTGGCGCAATCAGGCACGACGTCCCAGCCGCCACATCCAGCGACGAGAATCCAGCCGCAGTCGCCATATACGCAACTTCTTTAGTAGGTGGGAAGAAACGCTCCTTCTCCCCCTTTTCGTTCAATGCAACCACAGCACCCGTGAACACGAGTTGTTTTTCAAAGTTTTCGGGGATCGTGATTGTGTAGTTCATTTGTGTGTATGAAATGATGGTGGTTCCGTTGGTGTGTTCAGTGGCTGTGTACGCGTTTTGGTCTTGGGTGGATTGGGTTTCGTTCTTTTCCACAGCGTGGTTGGTTCCAAAGGTACCGTGTGCAGCTGCTTGGGTCTCATGAGCTTCAGTTGTGGCGGCTACAGTCGCAGGTTGTTCGACAGCAACAACGGCAGTTGCGTTTCCATCTCTTGCAGCCACGATCCCTTTCGCAACGCTCACTGGCTTCACACGAATCAAGTTGACAAGCGAAGACACCATCCAAGAGTCTGCCGCAGGATCCGAAATCGACAAAGTCGCAGCGGAAGCGGCAGGAATATCAAACTTTTTGGGAGTTGGGCATACGGGCCTCTTTGCGGGTGCAATGTCTCCGGAAGACTTGGAGTAAGTGTAGCACAGGGTGTTTCCTTGCGTATTGAGCACTTGAGCGACTGTGAAGGGCCACGTGTCGAGGTTGAAGAAGGCGGACGCAATGTTTGTGCCGGATGAGACGGGGTCGTCGCTGTTAGCAAGGACGCCTGTGTAGTCGTACAGGAAGGCGTCACACTGGCTTTGCCATCTCCAGTAGTATTTGTCCACAAAAGCGTGGTGCACTGATGAGAAGGTACCCGATTTGATCGTTAGTCACAACAGAACTGGACCTCATTTGAACAAAAAAACTTACTGTAGAACAATGGGTCGTTCGGAGAGACAGATGCATCTCCAAGATCAGAGTTTGGACCACCCAGCACACCGTGACCTGTGCTGTGGAAGTTTGTCTGTGGGTAGAAGGGAGAGGATGAGGGAAAGTTCCGAATGCCATCAAAATTAATTAAGGTCAATCTTACCTCATCATAATACGCCTCCCCAGAGACTGGAGTCTGACAGGTAAAAGACACATAACTTGGAGAACTCAAATGATCGGCCAACGAAGTCGCATCATTCAACGCCGAACCAACTTGCCCGTTCCGTCTCAGACACTTTGCATCTCCAGTCGACGCATACTTGTTTCTCCTGCCATGTTCATCCGGCGCAACGGTGTACGCATTCTTGCTGAAAGCTCCATTCACAACACACGTGTCTGGGTCCGTTGAGACTGCCGAACCAAAGTATGCGCCGGAGAAGATGTCGGACGTCCACCAGTTTTGGGACATTGCGGACCAGTCAAAGTATGGGATGCCCTTGTTGGAGGGCCAAAGACCGGTGGAAATAAGGGCATTTTCAAATTGCCATAGCATTGCACGGTGGTATGGGTAGAACTGGGCGTTGCCCTGTTGGGGGTGATGGAGAGAAGGCGTAAGTAGAGTTTATGTTGGCTCTAAGACGCAGTTTGTGCGTACGTGTGCCCAGAATGCGTTGTTGGAGTGGCTGTGGAAGTCAAAATGGGTTAGCAAACGCCAAGACGGGAGTTCAGAGACACGTACCCAATCACGAAATCGTGCCAGGCCATGACGGAAGGGTCGGCGTATTGGTTGGAGACTGGTCTAAGGGTGAGTGCGTGCGTGGCCTTGACGACTGCAAACAAGGCAATGAGTTTAGGCGAAAGCCCGCCAGAGAGAGAGGGTACGCACAGGCGCTCTTGTCTGCGTCGGACATCTGGTGCCACTCCTGACGCACACGCGGGTTTGCGCACTCGGCGGCGACAAGGCCCAGACTGGCGAGACTCGCTGCGAGGACCGTGACCAATTTCATAATAAATTCAATTTGTGGGAGACACTTTACAAAAAATAATCACTGTAATTTCCCCAAACAAGAACAACATCCTCTAAACACGTCTCCTTACTTTGGCACGCCGGCTTCCGTAAACAGAGAGATCCCCTCGCCAGTCTCTCCTGCTCCCAGGATGCGCGGTCCATCCCCAATCGTGGTGTAAATGATTCTCTTCAGTCCCCCGATCTCTTCAAACATCTTGACTCCTTTGGACACTTCGGCTTCCAACGCCTTCTCAGCCTGTTCCATAGTCTTGCTCTCCGCCTTCAAGAACTGCTTCGAAAGCCCATAGTACTCATCGACAGCACTGGCAGATGCAGAGTCCACGCCATTGGGAAAGTACGAGTTTACCAACCGCAACACCTCAGCAACATCCTCCTTGAGCAGGTACAAGACTGCATTCGGGCCCGCATCAAAAGTGTAAGCAACCGTGTATTTCCTTCCATTCGACTTGCTCTTGAATTGGTTGTACATTGTAATGAGCGAAATAACGCGATGTGAGACATGGTTCAAGTAGAAAATGGGAGGGAAAGTGTCCAGACAGACTGCGTGGAACTGGTTGCTATCGCGCATTGTAATCTCGGCAAACGAGTCAAAGTCGCGCGCGGCGATGGCCTTTTCGATGGCGGCCATGCGATCTGGGACGACTGCTTTGATACGGTGTTGCAGCAGGGGAGAGGTTTCGACGGTTGTTTGCATGCCAGCGGTGCTGGGCATTTCTTTTTGAGTTGCAGAGGCAACGAGGATGAGGGCGCACATGTTGGGCCAGTGCGTTTCGGATGCGACTTGGCGGGCGACAGAGTCGGATCCTGTGTTTATAAAGTCTTGTTAAAGGATATCGTCTGTTTTTCTTTAAGGTGTGTACCATCTG
This sequence comes from Chytriomyces cf. hyalinus JEL632, assembly GCA_025435555.1. Classification (NCBI taxonomy): domain Eukaryota; kingdom Fungi; phylum Chytridiomycota; class Chytridiomycetes; order Chytridiales; family Chytriomycetaceae; genus Chytriomyces; species Chytriomyces cf. hyalinus JEL632. Next base: position 91,554 of record JAIWWG010000039.1, on the reverse strand, counting down.
GCTTGGAACCCATATCCCACGCAACAAAACCACCAAAAAGCGATCGGCATGCAGATCCAGATCCCAATCGCGCAAGAGCAGAGATATCGGCGGGTGGGAGCTCCAACTGCAATGCGGCGTTCACGGCGAACGCAAGGCATGCAAGACCCGAAGCTGAGGACGCGAGACCGGCGGCAGTTGGGAAATTGTTGACAGACGCAATGAGCAACGGTTTGCTTGCGAGACGTGGGATCGAAGCATCCTTGGCTTCCTTCGTAACACTGGGAATCAATATATCAGTATTTTTGATGTCAAAAGGCCAGCGTCCAATCCATCCTCACCGTAAGGCACGCATTCGCGCAAGAAGGGCAGTGACTCTTCCAGACAATTTCTCACGGTTGCCGTTCAACCACAGTGAGGCATCGTTCTCTTTGCCATCAGCATCTACAACAACTCGAACAGTGGTTTTGCTCTGGAGCTGATCCTGATCAAGGGTAAGGGAGAGCGAAGAGTTTGTAGGCAGCTGTAAAGCATTCGCAATGTTAGGATCCGCAGGAAAGAGAGGGACAAAGAAGAAGAAGAAGAAGAATAGGACTCAAACCATGAGAGCCTCGCTTCTCTTTCCCCAGTACTTGATGACAGCAATGTTGACGGGTGCACTCGCGGTGGCCTCGTAGATGCGCGCGTTGGCAGTCTCTGGTTGCGTGCGTTGCTTCTTGAGAGGCGGAACAGTCATGATCTTTTTGACGTTTTGCTTTCACTGATTTTATCAGACCATGTCCTTTATTTACATCTCTCTTTATTTTAAAGTGTTTGTCAGTATTTTATCAACAAACCAAACGTTGACGCAGCACGAAGGAAAACGCGAGCGCGCATTCAGCCTACCCCAAATTCTGACGCACTCATACAACAACAACAACAATCCCAAAAGAGACGCGGAGAAGGCTGGACAGGCCATCGATAAAGTCATTGGAACCGTCGTCGAAAAACGCAACTCAGTATCTATTTCCGAACCACCAAAGAATGCAAAATCGAAACTCAAAACAAGGCCGCTGAAACTTCCCAGCGCCGTCTGCCAAGAAATGATGCTCCGGTCCGACCTTGACCTGTCCAAGTTCCCATCGCACAGCAGCGTGTTAAACACCAATCTTGCCATTAAAAGCATCAGCGCATTCTTCCCTCAAAGAGCTTCAGTTGCTCAAGACATCGAGATTCAGTGTGCGATCCAAGAGCAGTGTCCAAGAAACGTAAAGTTCTCTTTCGCAAAACTAGGTGAATCGAATTGAGTCAATCACACTCTTCACACAGAGATGCCAACCTCTCACCTTCTCTTCCCGTGCCCAAAATATTGCGTCTTTGTTTAGACCACAAATCGCAGCAATAGCGCAAGACTTCTCTGGGCGTGGAAACAACTTCAACTGACTCACTCGATACAATCGACGCTGCCTGGTTTGACACACACTCCAACCACTTCTCAACAACAACATGTCGATTCGCAGGAAGCGCCCATCGCAGCACTCCCGCAGTCTCTCCGCGCAAACACAGCTGGATCACGCAAAGAAGGCGCTTCTCGACGCGTCCAAACTCATTCAACCCAAATGGAGACCGACCAGTGCCGTTGCAGCTAAGCAGTCGCATGTCTCGAAGCATTTCCAAAACGAAGCAGCATTGACGACATCAGGTCCGGTGTTCCCGCATGCGAGTGCTGGAGGAATGAAGGGCTTCTTTTTCACATCAAAATCCTTCTTGAAAGAAATAGGAATTGAATGTTGTTCTTGTGTGTCACAAGCTACAAAGTGAGCCCAAATACCCAAACGGACGAGCGCTGCTTTCGAGCAGCAACTCTTTTTTTTGTCGCCGCCAATTTATTCTCTACCATTTCCACACGCATCTCGTCCCCAAGAAGCGTTGCCTCACTTCCCATCTGGACCAATTTCTCCAGATGTAAGACCGTTGGACTGTCCTTTTCAAGCATTGTATTGTTTAAAACTTCTGAAGGGACAAGTATAATGTTCAGCTTGCCACACATGCCACCTGCAAGAAGTTTGTCAGTGACCGCGTTTAGAACGCACCGTTCTCCTTTTTAGCCAAAAGGAGTGCCTCTGTGGTCACAGGGATTGCGATTTGGTATTCGTGTCGTTGTTGATGCTCGATTTGCAAGCAAGATATGTTGTACCTACCATTCAAAAAAAACGGTTTAGAATTAATGTGATGCTATGGATCAAAGTATCAATAGGTTTCACTTTGCCACGGCCTGTCGTCTGCAGAAACTGTTGTTTTTTGAATCTCTTGCATCGGACAGGTGGCACCACAAAGAATATCTTGGGCTGTTTGTACAAGGCACACAGTTATTTCAGCACTTCAACCCCTCAAACTGAAACATTCCCTGCGGGCTCAGCGAGTCAATTGCAGGGAATGTATCATCATCCAGATTTTTTTTGTCCACTGAAGATGGCCCCTCGGACACTCGGTTGTAGACTTGTGAGCTGTTTATTCCCCTCAGGCCAAGGGTGCCCCCAAAACACTATGACTTCATTAAATCCCGCATATACGCCACATAGTCATCCACACTCGTCTCATCGGGAGTCACAGCGGACAATTTGAGCTGATTGAAAATGAAAACCAAGTTTGATCGCAATGTCACGAGGCTTGTATCCTGCAGGGCCATTTTTGCTTTCAAAGATTCAATTTCTTTCCGCAATGACGTTAGTTCGGTTGCTTCGTGAGCTTTATCGAGTAGAGAGTCTAGTGCGGATGCTGCAGAGGGGCCGTTTGATGGTCGTTGTGGCATGGGTTCTGGATGGACGAAAAAATCAGGTCCTGTCATCTCAAGCAGGCCAATAAACAACAAACTTTGCAGATTGGGAATGATGCCTCTAAGTTCCTGGTTGAATTTTTCTTGCGCCCGAATAATTCGATTGATTGTATCTGCCGGTGCTTCGCTTGCATTCGATCTGCAGAAAATAACACGACTGGTAAGATGAACGACAAAACTGCGCCCGCAAAAGCCAGATGCGAACCCATCCCGCGGCCGAACTAATCCACCTCCGGGTCGTGATTTGCCATCTCGAGCGCCTAACCCAACCGGCAAAGCCTCTGACACACGCCGACTTTGGGCGCTTGCTGTTGAGGCATTGATACGAGGTACGTTGTGTGAAGCAGGAGATGGACTTGCGATCGTATCTTTTCCAAATATTTCGGATGCAAGTTTCGAAGAAGCTGGAAATCCCACTCCATTCCCTGCAGAAGATCTTCTATCAGCCGGAGCGCTAAGCGGTAGTGACCCTTTCGGTAAGCTGTCGCCTTCTTCCACCTCTTCTTCATCTTCGTCGTCGTCCTCATCTTCCCCATCTTCCACTCCATCCATTGCTGAGTCTTTTTCGAAATCGCTCCCATCACGATCCGCCGCTTTTTTTCCGGCCTGTTTTTTCAGTTTCTTCACAAAGCGCTCTGAATCACTGACGTCACTATCGACCACCCTCCGCTTTGCAGTCCCATTTCCGCCAGATGCTTGCTGTTGCGCCCTCCGATCCGCTCGATTCGCTTCCCAATCTTTCAAGTCACCTCCACGCGACGCTTTTTTTGCCGCACTTCCGGCGCTACCAGGCCTCGGTCGTAACGGACTTGTGACTTCATCTGCAGCAGCAGAGTTCAGGTCTTTTGTTATTAAACGGCCCGTGTTTCCCCCGGCCCCGCCAGGCGCGTGTTCAGGACATATGAGCAAATGTCCATCGTTTTTTGCGCTTCGGCTTCGTTTCGGTTTTAAATGGCCCTGTTTAATTGCGCATGAGACGTGGAACCAGCTGTGCAGGTTGCACAGGACAAAGAATTGGTATTTTGTATCGTGTCGAAAAAAAAAAAACGCGCATGAAGTTACTTTTGACAGGTTCCTTTGCAGCACTTGACGCGAAGTCCCGTCTTTGAAGAACATATTTTGCATGGATGTTTCAGTTGTAATAGATAAGGTTCAACTTTGATAGGTTCATCTCTGTAAAATATTTTTAGTTATTCAATACAACAGCTGCAATGCCAGGGATATACAGTCACCCTTTGCTCATTTGAATGTGTCGGTTCCAGATTGCGCAATTAACGTGAATGAAGGCCACGTCGTTCCCAGGTATCGGAGTTGTTTTACGCAGTGACGTGCCTTCGTTGTCGCAGCAGATGACTTTCGCGTCGGCGATCGACTTTTTGGCTTGACATCTGTCGCAGAACCATTCATCTGGAGTGACCCATTCGTTGTTTGGAATGTGTGAGGAAAGTAGAACATACAGTTAAATAAAAAAAAGTACCTTCTGGAGCAATTGTGCCAGGTTTGTAGCAGGCTGTGTGTGCGTGTGTGATGCGCGCGTTGGTGAGTGGGAGGGAGGGAGGCAGTGTTTGTTGAACAACTCAGTTAAAGTTCATAAAAAAGCACGCACACAGATGAACAGCAACCGCGCATTTCTGGTCATCTCCATCACACAGAATCAGTGTGCCATGGGAGCCGCAGATATCGCAGGGTTCGTCTTCATCATCGCTTTCCTCGCCTGATTCGTTGCTGTTGTTATCGTTGTTGTTGTTGTCGCTCTCATGCTCTTTATCATCATCTTCCGTCTCGCGCTTCTTCTTGTCCATCGCTTTTGCGGAGTTGGTTCACTGTTTACAGTGTTTTTTATTGGGTTATTGAAGCGGCATTTATTTCCTCTTGCCGTTTTATTTATCTCTTTTTTAATGTTCTTTCTGGGTGTCAACATCCCCGACAACAAGGTGAGCCTCATTCTGCGGCTACTGATGTCTTCTTGGGTTAAGCAATTACGTACGCCAGCTTGTCTCTATTGCCCTGACGTCCATCTATGGAGTGGGACCAAAGACAGGCACCCGCATCTGCAACCAGGTACGATACTCAAAGTCTCATCGTCATAGTGCATGTCTCTGATACCCTCGAATTTCAATCCGCGCTACGTACCATCTCGTTCGAACCTTCAGTTGCTTATCCATCCACAATGCCGGCTCAAGGACCTGCCCGAAGACAAAGTCACGCAGCTGTCTGGACTGCTCAACGGAATGACCATCGAAACCGAACTGCGCAAACAAATCGCGGATAATATTGCGAAAATGGTTCACATCAACAGCTACAAAGGAATGCGACACAAGGCGGGTCTGCCGGTGCACGGTCAACGAACAAGCACCAATGCTCAGACTGCAAAGAAACTGAACAAGGGCCGAATGAGCATCGATGCCTGATTCTGGATGTGTTGAAACAAATAAAGAGGTGTTGCATTCATAAAAACAGAATCATCGTCACTGGTGTGTCATCATCCCAACGATTTCTCGTCACATCACTCCTGCTGGATGCTTTATTATCCACATGATACATATTATCTCCTCCCCATCATCTCACACCTTGGAATACTCAATTTTCAACACACCTTCCCAGTAGCAATGCTAAATCCATGCAGCCGCTTTTTTGCCTCCGCCGCTTCACCCGCATTTCCATACTCAACAAATGCGAGATTCGACTTTCCTGGCACAAGCCGGACTTCCTTAAACCCAGGGTAATCTTTGAATAGTGTAACAAGCGCGTCCGATCCATCAGCCGTGATTTGAGGAGGTAAATTCGTGAGAAATAGGATCTTTGAAGTGGCCACTTCTTCTTCCGCGTCAGAATCTATTTTTTGAATAACGCATTATGGGAAGGAGCGAGAAGCAAAGCAAGAAAAAAGAAGATAAAACTCACCATCTTGATCCATATCCATATCTTCCTCTTCCTCCGCTTCAGACGCCTTCTGTTTTCCGTTTTCTGCTGCAGTTTTGACTTTTTTGGCATCCCCTTTGTTGGTTCCATTTCGCTCGGGACCGTTGTCATCCTCATCCTCCTCTTCGATACCATCACCGCGAGTTCGTTTCAGCGTTTCCGAGGCGTCTGCATTCTCCTCTTCCTCTGCCTTTGCGCCTGATTTTCGTGGAGCAGGTGTAATTTTGCCTTCCAGCAAAGAAATGGCGTTCGATTTTGACTTTGCGTACTCAATTTTCTAAGCACGCAGAGAACATCAATGCATAGGTTCCGAATTGGAGGGAGGGCATACACAAATTGGATAAACGGCAGCGAGCGGGGCATGAATGGTGTAGAAGTTTTAGAACCAGAAAACCGTGGGGAACGACCTTGAAGCCAAAAACAACAATCCGAACCAGAGCCGATTCAAAGAAAGGAAAGCCCTGCAGTGCACGCATTGCGGCCGTGGCTGCGGGAACGTTCCTGAAGACAATAAAAGCTTGGTTGCGCATGGACTCGGTCTTCTTGACGACAACGTCAATGACAGGCCCGTGTTGTGAAAAGAGATGATACAGCGAAGTCTTTGCCTCTATTGAACAGGCGTTCAGAGTGGTGCGTTTAATGCATTGGTTCGTAGAATATTTGCATTGCATGTATTGCTGTGAATCACAGCGACTCACCAATCTTGGATATCTTTCCGGCGACTTGTCGCACATACAGCGTCTGGCTTGGTTTGACAAACGAGGCAGAGGCCATTTGGATTGCCCGTTATGTGTTGATATTTCACAAGATAAATAAAAAAATAAACCGGCAAAACAAGCACATCAAGAATGCTGTCGGACAGCGGCAGACCCCAGCTGCCCACGCGTATCGAGGTACCGACTAGATCTTGTAAAACACTGGACAGAAGCATGACATCTGACCAGCATCATCTAATCATAACTCCACGTTATCGCACAGGATTACCAAATCGGTGCCGTGATTGGCCGAGGTGGATTCGCTGTCGTGCACCAGGCCGTGAGTAAGCACAGAAACTCGTACGGCGCCGATGTTGCCATCAAAATGGTGCGTGGACGCTGTCCTTTTTTTTCTTTCTTTTGGTCGGACAGCTTTGTCCATAAATTCACCATCTCTTCCGGAAAACCAAACGAACCTAATTTCTCGATGAATCCAGATCGACAAGGACGTCATTTCTAGATCGAATCTTACTAGTCGCGTCCAAACCGAACTCAGCATCCACAGCGCGCTTTCCCATCCGAGTATCCTGCAACTACACACGTTCTTTGAATCTCAAACGCACGTGTATCTCGTTACTGAACTATGCCCACATGGAGAGTTGTATCGATACATCCAGCAAAGGAAGGGTGCGTGTTTGTCAGAAGCGGAGGCTCGCACCGTTATGGACGAAATTGTGCAGGGCGTGTTGTACTTGCATTCCCAGGGGATTATTCATCGCGATTTGAAGCTTAGCAATGTATTGTTGACCAAGGATTATCACATGGTTTGTACAAGTTTGGTTTTTCGACGAGAGTTCCTGACTCGTGTATGTCTGTCAGAAAATTGCGGATTTTGGTTTGGCTGCCAAACTACACACCATGGAGGGCGAGCAAAAAACAATGTGTGGCACGCCAAACTATATTTCTCCGTGAGTCAGCTCTGGGACTGGAAAAAGCTTCTGCTAATCATTGTGCAATCAGTGAAATTGTGTCCAGACAGCCCTACGGACTCTCTTCAGATCTTTGGTCTCTGGGATGCATGCTAGTCACTATTTTGACTGGGAAACCTCCGTTTGATGTGAGAAAACAGAGCTCCTCGTTCACATTCGAATCCACTGCTCATGCTTCACGTTTTTAGAGTCAAGCGGTTAAAAGTACTCTGGACAAAGTCTCCCGCGCCGAATATCATCTTCCTGATTCAGTTTCTGCCGATGCTCGAGATTTGATTGGAAAGCTGCTCATGAAGGTAACTGGAGCTCAAGGATCTAACCATCCCTTTGCACTCACCAAGAATCGAATAACCAGGACCCCAAAAAACGGCTGACGCTTCGAGATATTCTTGCGCATCATTGGTTTACATATCCGAAACTGCCACTACAAATTGATCGCCCAGAATCCGCGTCTTCCAGCAGGAGCGCCGAAGATATTCGAAATGATGCTTTGCAGCAAAATCGATTTCACGTGTTGGCACCTGGAAATGTTGAAGGAAAGTTTCAGCAGCAGCAACATCAGCAACAGTCGAAACCCGTATCTGCTCGTGGATCATCTTTTATTGCACCTGCTCAGCCTCCTGCCGTTCTTTCGCAAACTGCTGTCTATCGCAATGACTTGAAAACTGTTTCATCTAACTCAGTTGGACATGAGTCTGATCAAAAGAAAGCATCAACCCCTCCATTCGACACCCGCCAATCATTCAAAACCGGCAGCGCTGCTACAAACGCAAGCGAAACTTATTTACAGTTTTCAACTATTCGCTTGAAAGCGATTCAGCAGAAAACGAAACACGGACTGGTTTCCATTCTTGATGATGGCAACGTGACTCTTGATTTGGATAGGGAAAAACATTTGGTGGTCATTTCGGGGGATTCGAGTTTGGTGAGACGCTGCTTTTTAGTATCCCGTATGAGCGACGGAGCTGATTGAAATGCTGCGATTTACCAGATTCAATTATGCGATCGTTCGAACCGATCCCCGATTCAAACATTTTCGTCAGCAACCTATGCCCAACAAGGTGCGCTTCCAGCAACACTTTCGAAACTTTTAAATTACGCGTCCCGTTTTGTGCACTTGGTTGCCTCCAAAACGCCCAAAATCATCTTTTACAGCCCGCAAGCGAAATGTTTACTGATGGAAAATGGGGACTTTGAAATGGTGTTTTACAATGGCGCGAAAATCGCTTATCGAGGCGGTAGAACTGGGCGGCATGTTGTTGTGTTCAAGTCGCCCAGTGGAGACGCGGGCGCCAAAGGGACATTGAATCCCGCTGTTGAGCAGCGAGAGTTTGATTTATCCGATGGAACGGTGCAGATCCCTGCGGATCTTGCAGTGATGTTCAAGCACATGCAGGAATGTTTAAGGCAGTGTTTGGACATTGAAGAGCAAAGTGTGGAGGGACATGCAAGTGGAATCGTGTTTCCGCTGATTCTTAAGTCTTCTAACATTTCGAATGCGGGGAGATCTGCAACTGCTGCGGGGCGAGCTGGGTACTCGGCCGTTTCAAGTAAAGGGCACAGTCCAATTCCGAGTATGCATGCTAGCGTTGTCTCTTCCACTGTTCCGAGTGTTCGGAGCGGTTTTCCAACGAATCAAGCTGAAGGTAATCTTGGTTTCTCTTCATGCGTCTGTGGGATTTGTCTCATCCTTGCATCAATGATTTAGCGATTCGCGCAAAATCTCGGTCCTCCATTACAATTGGCACTGCATCGACTCTGTATACCCCCGAACCGAAATCCAAGTACGCAGAAACAGCTGTGTCGACATCCACGCGTGTCCATGGACCTCCACAAACTACCCCGAGTTTAAGAGCAACTCCTAGTGTTGCACCATCTTCCACTCTGGCAGGCACAGGGTCAAAACGGGTTGTTGGAGCCGAAGGCGGGCGATCAAATCTAGCAAGTTTCAGTGACCCGGCTTTTTTGGATGGTGTCGGTTGGTGCTCACGGGATGGGGAGGGGCGTTTTAATATGCTTTTTAATGATGGGGTTCATGTGATTGTGGACTCGCGGGATCAGAATCTTGTTTGGACGAATGTTGCAAATGGAATGCGAGATGAGAGGTAGTCTTTTGCCTGTTTTGTTTTGATGACAACTCAACTGTTTTCGACAGATTCAAAATAAGCGCCGCGCTGCCACAGCACATCAAGGCGAAACTTTCACATTTTCCCACTTTCATGACGATATTTCGTAAAAGAGGCAAATAGAGTATTTATTATAATTTATGCATTTATCGCTTTCTCTTTTTCAATGCTTCATTGTCGGGATTCAATTGCGCAAGGCGCGCTTGCTCCCTCGCAGCGATTCTTTGTAACTGCTCCTGCCTCTGCCTCTGTATAGCCCTTGATGCCATTTGAATACGCGCTAAGTCTGCCTGCCTCGCAGCTTCTCGTGCTGCGATCTGACCGCGCAGTTGTTCCGCCATTCTACGCGCATGAGCGTCCGCCAATCCGTTCAGCCGTGCTTGCTCTGCCGCGCGATTTGCCTGCATCTGGGCCTGCTCCGCACGCAACGCCACCGCTTGCTGTGCCAACTGCATTCCATCGATTGCTGCACCGCCTTGAACCTGTCTCTGCATCTGCTGCTCGTACTGTTGCACTCTTTCTTGATGCAGGCGTAGCTGTTCGATTCGCTGTAACCGCAAGACCTCCGCGGGATCTACCACCACAGCAGCAGGGAAATGCGGGTGTGTTCGAGGCTCTTTGACCTCGGGCGCCTCGACATGGATATCCTTTTCATCCACAGTTGGATTCAGTTTTTTGGCTTCTTCGAGAGCTAGTTGAAGAGCGTTGGATACGTCTTGCGCGTTTCGATGTTCCGTGTCTTCCCACAGAGGACAAGTTTTTCCTGTTTGAACTTGGCCGCTGGGTGCGTTTGAAAAGTGATCGTACCCTGTGATGATTCTACGCCAATGAGGATATATTGATAAGCATATACGCAAGCAGATGAGAGCTATCGCACTCAACTCTTTGCAAACGTAGCATTGTAATGTGTGACATCGGGGACATGACATTTTGTTGCAGCCATCGGTTTTGTAGTACTGGTTTTCGCATTTGGGACATTTTCGAAGTAATGCTTGTGTCATTGCTTCTTCAATTTGATGGCGAACACTCAGTGTATCGTCTTTTGCCGCTTCTAAATAATGAAATACGCCAAGGTTGTCAGTTTGGTCATCGAAGGAAGAAGGCTGACTGATTGATGTAAAAACACACCTTCACACGATTGTGGGATATGATTCTTGCGTTTACAAAGTCTGCAGCTGATGACACAACACTCTGGATTCTTGCAAGAAAACAGCTTATCTTCGCTGGCATCGGTTTGAAGAATTACTGCATAGTCGCAAAATGGACAAGTCGTAAGGCCATGGATCCCGGCAACTCGAAGACTCTCCTCTTGACACAACCGATTGTAACCAGCAAGCACTTGCGGATTCAGAAACCGCTCGATTTCGGTACGCGGGAACATGAATTTACAGCCGCCGCTGTCGAGACAGTGAATTTCGGTTTTTCCTAAGTTTGGTGTTTTTCTCGGGTCAGAATATTTTGTTCAGTTTTGAAGAGATTCTCGTTTGGCACTCACGCAATCCAATCAAGTTTTCTGCCGCTCGCCTTGCACATTCTAGACAGAATAGGTGACCATCGTCGCATTGGGTCATTTTGGAAAGGGGAACATCCATATAGCAGCAGCCACATTCGATGTCATCTTCAGGATCCACATCTTCGACAGGGGGGATCACTTCATTGCTTACAGGTTCTTCAGGCGCAGGAATCGCTTCATCGTGATCAACGCCTGAGCTCGACCCTTGATCTAACTTGACTAATCACGATATGTCAACAACTTCCATCCATCTGCAAAAAACACAGAAAAAAATATGAACCTTGCATTTCCTCTAGTGCCTCCAATTCCAAATCCAAAATTGCAGATTTTCCTTTGACGGTGTACAAGATCGGAGATAAGGTCTTTTTTTCCTTATAGGGCAAATTCGCTGCGAGTTTCGCCGTTTCCGCAAGGAACAGGTACGTGGGTATAAGCTGGCGACCGTTGCGCGCAAAGGAAGACATGATGAACGCTTTTGGAATGCGTCGGAAGTTGTTTGTCAGAACGCCTGGACTTGAATGCGCGGAATTCAGTTCCAGTTCATGTGTGAACGTTGCAAAATGGAATTGATTACCTGAATGAATAGTAGAAATCATCGCGAACGTAGGTCGCATCTATTAGTTTGTAATCTCTTGACGCTGTTTTCTCCTTCTCCTTTTCCTTGCCCTTTGAAACAACTGGTTTAACGGGCTCTGGAATCACGTCGCCATTCTCGTCAAACTTCTGAGACCCTCCTCTCTTTGGGTAACTCCCTTTCAACTCAAATATTGCATCCATCAACGAATTAACACCTTCGTCCGGACTGAGTTTATCGAGTTTGATTTTTAGCCAGGCTGGATCTGCGTCCGGAAAGATTCCTTCGAGAAACAACATATTGTGCGCGGAGTCGTTGATGCTTGGATGCGGTTCAAAATGGGCGTTGTCATCTGCGAGATTGTTGTTATCGTTGATGTTGGGCTCGCTGCGAAGATCAATGACGTTGCTTGCTGCTTCGGTCACAGTCGGTATTTCGAGCTCAGATGCGAATCCATCGAGCGCGAGTTCCATTGCAACTGCAAATGGTCCATGCGAGTGAGTATGGGTATTGTAAGAACGAGCTGGGAGACAAAGTGTTTACCAATCGCAACATTCTCCTCGTTAGCTTGGCCATGAACCCTTTCTGCTTCTGCAATGCATGCGCGAAGCACTGCCTCGGAATGGTGGGGCAGAATGCGACGGAGTTGATCCATTTCTTTTTTTTATGTTCAGTGGGTTCAGTTAAAATTGTGATTCTGAACCCCTTCCACACTTCGGGCGAGCCTTCAAAAACAGCGCATCCAAAACAAACTTATAGAAAGTTCATTCTTTGAACTTATGCTTTGCGGAGGCTTTATGCGCATTGTCCAGTTTCATTTGGCCTGATGAGGCGAGTTATTTCAAGGTGTGGAATGTGGAATACTGTCAAAGTAGTATTTTTATGAGATCGGACAATTGGACGATTGGACATAATTCGTAAGAGATAAGAAAAGAGAGAAAAGAGGCCATCAGAGAAGAGATAAATGAAAGAGGCACATAGTAAACAGAGCAGGAAAATAACAAGCACGTTAAGCTTTGGGAGAAGCGCAGTTTTGGCGCAGTGTTTCGATGTTACGAGCGACAGCGCGATCAATCACAGCACGTGAAGATCCATCGCGGAAGGTCAAAGTAACTTTGGTGACGCTGCGAGATTGAATTGGAATTTGTTACCACATCGAAATCATAATCTTTGCATTTTCACACAAGTTGCTACCTGTGGTTTTTGGCGAGAGCTTTGGCAAATGCCTGTTCCGCCTCGTTTCCAGCTGACATTTCCTGGTTTGCCAACTTGATTTGAGTCAAACTCTTGTTTTCAGCCAAACCCGTGGCAAGAGCTTTGATTCCAAAGGGACCGATCGCGTTGCGTTCCAAATTGAGAGTTTCCAGCGTCTTGTTGCTCAAAAGAAGCTACATAATGGATTTGATAATGTGCAGCAACTTGACCAGAAAAATAAACAGTTTACCTCCCCAAACTTGGCTGCGGTTTGAGAATTCATTCTGGTACTTTTCAAATTTACAGATTTGACCACGGTGTTGCTGGACAAGGCTTCAGCCAGCGAAACTGACAAGGTGTTTGTCAAAACGGCGCAGTCTTTCAAGTCAACTTCAGTCAACGTTTCCTTGTTTTCCTTCACGGCTTGGATAAGTTTCAAAACATCAGCAGTGGAAAGCTTCACTTGAGATGGAGACGGGCCGGTTGACAACCGTTTGAACATTTTTCCAACAGAGGAGCTGCGACGTTCAGAGATGGGTTGCGGTGCTACATATTCGGGTTCCTCTTCCACAACGGCAGCGTTATTGGAAGACGTGGCTGGCGTGGATGATTCTTTGACAGCCAGCAAAGATTGCCTGTTGCCAGAAGTTGTTGAGTTTTGACTATTGCGTTGGGCGAACCATCCAAACAGACTTGAAAATAGAAGAATTTAGCCAATCGAAAACAACTGAGGAAATAGCGCGTGGTTTACCTTTTGCTGAGTCTTCTTTCCACTGGACGATTTCCAAGATTTTTGGACAACTTACGAACAGAAACCGCTTCACCAGCAGAAACGTAATCAACTTTGTCAGATGCTGGAGCAACCACGTCATCTACCTTGGGAACCTCCTTTACATCAGGAGCATGAACCGGAACTTCAACAGATGGCGCCTCAACGACTGGGACCTCGACAACTGGTGCCTTAGCCTCAACAACGGGTGCCTCAAAAGCAGCGACCTCAACAACTGGGGCCTCCACTTCCACTGCTTCGACAGCTGAGACCTCGACAACTGAGACCTCGACAACTGGGACCTCGACAACTGGTTCCTCAACAACTGGTGCTTCAGCCTCAACCACGGGTGCCTCAACAGCAGCGACCTCAACAACTGGGGCCTCCACTTCCGCTGCCTCGAAAACTGGGACCTCTACAACTGGGACCTCCACTTCCGCTGCCTCGACAACTGAGACCTCGACAACTGGGACCTCGACAACTGGGACCTCGACAACTGGTTCCTCAACAACTGGTGCTTCAGCCTCAACCACGGGTGCCTCAACAGCAGCGACCTCAACAACTGGGGCCTTCACTTCCGCTGCCTCGACAACTGGGACCTCTACAACTGGGACCTCCACTTCCGCTGCCTCGACAGCTGAGACCTCGACAACTGAGACCTCGACAACTGGGACCTCGGCAACTGGGACCTCGGCAACTGGTTCCTCAACAACTGGTGCCTCAGCCTCAACCACGGGTGCTTCAACAGCAGCGATCTCAACAACTGGGGCCTTCACTTCCGCTGCCTCGAAAACTGGGACCTCTACAACTGGGACCTCCACTTCCGCTGCCTCGACAACTGGGACCTCGACAACTGGGACCTCGACAACTGGGACCTCGGCAACTGGGACCTCGGCAACTGGGACCTCGGCAACTGGGACCTCGGCAACTGGTTCCTCAACAACTGGTGCCTCCGCCGCAACCACGGGTGCTTCAACAGCAGCGATCTCAACAACTGGGGCCTTCACTTCCGCTGCCTCGACAACTGGGACCTCTACAACTGGGACCTCCACTTCCGCTGCCTCGACAGCTGAGACCTCGACAACTGAGACCTCGACAACTGGGACCTCGGCAACTGGGACCTCGGCAACTGGTTCCTCGGCAACTGGTTCCTCAACAACTGGTGCCTCAGCCTCAACCACGGGTGCTTCAACAGCAGCGATCTCAACAACTGGGGCCTTCACTTCCGCTGCCTCGACAACTGGGACCTCTACAACTGGGACCTCGGCAACTGGGACCTCGGCAACTGGGACCTCGGCAACTGGGACCTCGGCAACTGGTTCCTCAACAACTGGTGCCTCAGCCTCAACCACAGGTGCTTCAACAGCAGCGATCTCAACAACTGGGGCCTTCACTTCCGCTGCCTCGACAACTGGGACCTCTACAACTGGGACCTCCACATCCGCTGCCTCGACAACTGGGACCTCGACAACTGGGACCTCGACAACTGGGACCTCAACAACTGGGACCTCGGCAACTGGTTCCTCAACAACTGGTGCTTCAGCCTCAACAACTGATGCCTCTACAACTGGTGCCTCAACAACTGGTGCCTCAATAACTGGTGCTTCGTTAGCAGGAGCTTCGACCTCCACTGCCTCAACGACTGGAGCCTCAGCAACTGTTGCATCAAGTTCCACGGCCTCAACAATAGGTGCCTCGACTACTGGAACCTCAACAACTGGAACCTCAATCTCCACTGCGTTGACAACTGGGACCTCAGCAACTGGTGATTCGACGTCTGCGGCCTCAACAACTGGTGCCTCAGCAACTGCAGCCTCAACCACTGGATCCTCAACCACAGGAGTCGTGACCGCAACGACGTCAACTACTGGAGCATCAACAACTGGAGCCTCAACAACTGGAGCCTCGACAATTGGAGCCTCAGTAGCAAGAGCTTCGACTTCTACAGCTTCAAAAACTGGCGCCTCGACTTGGACTGCCTCAACCGCCTCGACCGCCTCGACCGCCTCAACGACTGAGACCTCAACAACTGGGACCTCAACAACTGGGACCTCAACAACTGGGACCTCAACAACTGGGACCTCAACAACTGGGACCTCAACAACTGGGACCTCAACAACTGGAGTCTCGACTTCTGCGGCCTCCACAACTGGGACCTCCACTACTGGGACCTCAACAACTGTTGCCTCGACCTCCTCGACCGCCTCGACCGCCTCAACGACTGAGACCTCAACAACTGGGACCTCAACAACTGGGACCTCAACAACTGGGACCTCAACAACTGGGACCTCAACAACTGGGACCTCAACAACTGGGACCTCAACAACTGGGACCTCAACAACTGGGACCTCAACAACTGGGACCTCAACAACTGGGACCTCAACAACTGGGACCTCAACAACTGGAGTCTCGACTTCTGCGGCCTCCACAACTGGGACCTCCACTACTGGGACCTCAACAACTGTTGCCTCGACCTCCTCGACCGCCTCGACAACTGGAGCCTCGACAACTGGAGCCTCGACAACTGGAGCCTCGACAACTGGAGCATTGACAATTGGAGCCTCGATAATTGGAGCCTCCGCAACTGGAGCCTCAACAATAACCTCAGCAACTGGAGCTTCGACTTCTGCAGCCTCAACAACTGGTGCCTCAACTTCAACAGCCTCGACCACCTCAACAACTGAAGCCTCAGCAACTAGAGCCTCAGCAACTAGAGCCTCAGCAACTAGAGCCTCGGAAATTGGAGCCTCAGCAATTGGTGTCTCAACAATAGCCTCAGCAACTGGAGCTTCGACTTTTGTTGCCTCAACCTCCACTGCCTTGACCACTTGTTGCTCAACTTCGAACGCTTCAACAACTGGGACCTCAACAACCTCTGCCGCGACTTCTGCTACCTCGACCTCCGCTGCCTCGACCACTGGTGCCTCGACTTCTTCGGCCTCCACTACCGGTACCTCAACCACTGGCGCCTCAAATTCAGGTGCCTCCACTGCTGGGATTTCAACTGCTGGGGCCTCAACAACTGGTGCCGCAACTTCTGCGACTTCGACTTCCTGGGCCTGGAATTCCTTTGCTTCAACAACTGGGACCTCGGCTTCTGCGGCCTTGAGCTCCACTGCCTCGACTGCTGGTGTTTCAAGAGCTGAGTCCTCTGCTGCAGTGATGACTTCAACAGGCGCAGCAGCAGGCGCTTCCTCCTTTTCAATCACTTCTGGGACAGCGACATCCTTGGCGACTAAAGTTGATGGATTTTCTTCCGTGGTATCCTGGGTGGCAACAACCACAGTCGTTGCCACCACAACAGTTTCTGTGATATCGACAGTAGAGGATTCCGCAATTTTGATGGCTTCCACAACGACGGTTTCTTCGATAATAACAACGTCTTCGACTTGGGGCAAAGTAGCAGCTGCAGATGTGACGGGGATGGCGCGAGGAGTTTCAGTGACTTTCTCGATTTCCTTTACTTCCTCAGTCACAGGTTCGGCAGATTTAACAGAGACTTGTTCAACAGTTACAGTTTCAGTAATGGTCTCCTCCACCACGGTTTCAAGGCCAATATCCTTGGCATTGACAACTTCGATAGTTTCAAGCACAACAGTTTCAACCACAACAGTTTCCTCAACCACCGCAGCAGTGTCAATGTCCTTCGCAGCAACAACTTCAATGGTTTCAACGACAACGGTTTCAATGGCTGCTGCTTCGATATCATCTTCTGCAGCGATGATTTCAACCGTTTCCTCTACGACAGTTTCTTCAACAATCACTTGTGTGGAGTTCCCTTCAACTGCGATGAATTCAACGGTTTCAGTGATGATCGTTTCTTCAGTCACAATGCTGCGAGCATGCTCGGTTGAAATGGCTTCGGCAGGTGTGACATCAGCAGATTTGGATTCTTCCACTGGAGCAGCGGCAGGCACTTCTTCCGTTTCAGTAACTTCGACAGCAGCGGCTTCCTTGGCTGCAATGCCTACTGAAGCATTTTCTTCATCTTGAGAGGCGATTTCTTCGACAACCACAGTTGTGGTCTCCACAATCGTTTCTGTGATTTCGACAGCAGAAGAGTCGGTAACTTCGATGACTTCGACAATAACTGTTTCTTCGACAATGACAATATCTTCGACTTGGGCCGAAAGAGCGGCTGCTGATGAGTCAGACACGCCGCGAGGGGTTTCAGTTGCAATTTCCTTCACTTCCTCAGTCACGATTGTTTCAGACGCAGCGACCTCATTTTTAACAGCTTGAGCAGAAACTTGTTCAACGGTGACGGTTTCCACGGTTTCGGTGGTAACCGTCTCGCCCAGAACGATAGTCGCCTCTGCCTCCACAATTTCAACCACCTCGACAACCTCGACGGTCTCAGTATCAAGAATCACATTTTCCGAGGAAATCAGGACTTCTGGGCGAATATCTTCAGACTGAATCTGTTCCTGAGGGGACTGTTCAGCAATCTGAAGTTCTTGAGCAATTCGAGCTTACATTTGCATCCAGACCAGCCACTGATCCAGCTGCGTCATTTGCCATTTGAACAGGAGATTCATCAGCTCCCAAGTCCGTCACTTCGAACACGTTGTTGATGTTTCCAGAGCCATCGTCCTCAGTGGGCTGGTTTGCGCTGACGGTCCAAACGCCATCGACAACAAACTTGTACTGAACCTTGCGCTCCGTAATGCTGACTGGGAAATTAAAGCGTTAGATGACTGCAGAAGCTGTCAAAAATGGAATGCAGAAACCTTGTTTTGTGAAGCGTCGGTCGTTGTTTGAGTCTCGCTCCATCACGACAGAGCTACTCCAGTTGTCGAAACCTCCCGTCAAGATGACGCTGTTCGGTGTTGGCGCGTTATCTGGGACGTCATACGCAAAGGGTACTAAGGTTCCAGAGGCAGCACTTTTGAACTGTGGAGATTCGATATCAAAACACAAGCCCATATCACTCCCCCCCAAAAAAAACGTCATTCCCAAGTACCTCCGTGCCAGCATCGGTGCCAGGTTGGTTCTGCTGAGGAGCTTCAATGCTACTACGTTGTTCGACAACAGCTGGGGTAGTCTCCCCTGAGGTGGAATGCTGTAAAGTGGGAAAACGGTTACCCAATTTAAACATCCTTGAAGGGGACAGGGACTGCACGCAAATCGAAGAGCAGGTATTGATGGAGTACTGAATGATCCTCATTCATGCAAAGTAGGAGGGTGTGTGATGCCGATGGGGACCGTCTGCCTAGTATTGGTCTGGCCGGTGATGACAGGTTGCGGGGGTTTACCAAATTTTCCATCTTTTCGGAATCCAAACTTTATTTACCGACAAAACGTTTATTACTTGATCATAAAGATGATGGGGAAAGGAAAGGGAATGATGAGATCTAAGGATAGTAGTAAGGATAGTTTTAAACAGTCAAACTTTATTTTCAAGCTTGGGTTGAGAGACGCGCGGCGCGGTCGACGACTCCACGCGAGGAGATGTCACGAATCGGCAGAGTAATTTTATTGATGCTGCAAGCAGAGGTTGGGGATCAGATGTTTTGACACTGGAAAAAGGCGCGTAAATAAAGTGCTTACTGGTAATTTTTGGCCATGGCTTTTGCAAGCGCTTGCTCTACATCTGTTCCAGCCGGCAGTGCTTGATTTGTCAGCTTAAGCTGCGGCAGGCTCTTGTTTTCTGGCAGTACCAAAGCAGTGGCCTTGATTCCAGCGGAGCCGATGGCTCTCCAAGTAACGCTGCCAAAGTCGTGTTTGTTTGAAGGGCCTGAGAACAGTTGGGGGGTAAGGATGTGCGCAAACAAAACCACCAATATGAAGCGTTACCTCTCCAATTTTCATGGCTGTTTGAGTGTTGATTTTTGTGTTCAGAGATTTAACCGAGGTGTTGGACGTCAAGGCTTCAGCAAGAGCAACTCCGCGCGCTGGAGTCAAGATCTGGCAGTCTTTCAAGTCAATGTCAGCATTCGCTACGTTGTTTTCTTGGACGTCTTGAATGATATGAAGGACATCATCGGCAACAGTCAGCTTGGTGGCGGCAGAGTTGGTGTCCGAGTGTCTCTTGAATAGATTCCAGCTGGATGAGCTCCGTCTGGTTGTTTCTGCTGGTGGCGCCTTGTGAGAAGAGTCTGCACTTTCTTCTTTGATGCGGGTCGGCGGTGGGGAACAGGCTCTGCAACAGCAGTTTCGAGTGCAGCAACTTTGCTTGTGGCGAGTGTGACAGTTTCAACGACGGTAACTTCCTCGACGATCGTCTCTTCAACAGTCGTGCCTGTGGAGAATTCAGTCTCAATGACGTCCACGACGACGATAGTGGTTTCAGCGGTTTCAACAATGTCGTTGTCCGATTCAGTTTCTTTGCCCACGGCAGCAACAACGCTGATGGGTGTGTTGTTTCTTGCTAAAGCGTTGTCGAGTTTGATGCGCGGATGGGACATCAGATGAATTGACGCGCAGATTTTTTGAGAGTGGTGTTGACTTTGAGAGAGGCGACGAGAGCGTCCACTGCTTCTTGGCTTAAAAATGGAGCCACTCAAGTTGATGCTGGTCAGATTAGAGTTGGTTGACAGCGCCTGAAACCAACATTTTTAACATCATTGATCTCATATCTGGAATAGAGTGCTTACAGTTGCGATTGCAAGCACGGTTTTTGAGTCAACAGCGGATGCAGACAGATCCAACACGTCACCGTCCATCGATGGAAGGACAATCGTCCTGGTCGCCTGAATAGAGACATTGTTTCATGCAAGGGTCTTGTCAAGAGCAATGCGCGCGGGAACGACAAGAAAGGTTGAGAGGCAGTGACGGGGAGACACAAGGCGGCAATGCTCACATTCGCAAGCGCGACAGCAACATAGGTGCTGATGCCATTGGTTGATAAGTTGAGACTCTTGACAACCGCGTTTGTGGCAAGACCTTTAGCCAGGAGTGGGCCTTGGTCTGCCAGCAGAAGGGGACTGTTGTTGAGTTGCAGGTCCTCCAAGTCCATGCAGTCCTCGTCGGCATTGTCCTCAACAGAAACAAAAGAGTCGACAAACGCGTCCGTTTTTTTGTATTTTCTCAGTAAAATAAAAATATTTCAAGCTTGATTAAATTGAAGAACGCGCCAGGAATAATCGGAACTCACTTCGGACTCTTGTTCCACTTGGACATCTTCGACCGTCTTTTTGGAGAAAGCCTCGTTTGCGTCCTATGAAACAAGAGACAGGCATTGTTGGTGTTGGGAGCATCGTTAGCTCCAGAGGGTCTGATGCATTTGATGTCCCAGCAGTCAACTGTCCACTGCCTCCAGGCATCTATCCCGCACTCTGAGATACCAACACTCTGAGATTCATGATTTCTCTCTCGCAGCTGTGTTCCAGTCCTATGGCCCCAGATTGCCGTTCAAGAATGCCTTCTTGATGAGAAGAAAAAAATCAACGCGGCCGTCCACGAGAAATGTGGACCCCACCCCGTGCCATTTGAAATATTCCCACAACATTCACAGAGACATCTTGGATGCATCCTGACGGTACAGTGTGTGTGTGCGTGTGTGTGCTTTAAGTAACACTTCATCATTGCTATCTCAAAAACAACCCACTCCCTCCCTCCAACAAAGGACAAAAGAACTTTGAAACTAAAAAAGCAAACTCAAGGAGTCAAGCGTTTAGGATCACGTGGGAACATGCTCGTCCGTCTGATGTTTCCAAGTTTCAAGTAAAGCATCACAACACGCTCCAAGCCAACTCCTCCTCCCGCGTGCGGTGGTGCTCCGTATTTGAACGCATCCAAGTACGCCTGAATCGTGCTCAACTCCACTTCGTGTTCGTTGGCACGCTTTTCCAGGAGAACAGGGTCGTGCACACGTTGCGCCCCGGACATGATTTCCTCACCACGCATGAAAAAGTCGTACGAGTTGGAGTAGCCCTATAAAATTATTATTTCAATGAGTCTTTTTTTGGGTCAACTAAAATGACTTTTCAAAAACAAACATACATCGTTCGATGGGTCCGGCATCGTGTAGAATGGACGAATCGCAAGTGGGAATTTGTCAAGCATGTAAAAGTCAGTGTTGTACTTTTCCTTCACGAGCTGTCCAAGTCTGACTTCCTGTGCAGTGCTGAAAAAAGTGATCATGTTGAGAATCACCAAACCAAAATCAGTCCACGAAAAGAGCATTACCTCATGTCATCATAGTCACCAATTTCCACTCCAGCGTCCTTCAACATTTGAATTCCCTCCTTAAACTCCAGGCGCAACGTCTTATCCAAGTACTTGAAATCCTCAAACGGAAATTGACGACGCACGCATTCAATTTCGGCCGCAAATCGCGTTTCAAGCCCTTTGAAAATGTGCACAAACAAGTCTCCAAGAACGTCCAACACTTCGTGGTAATGTTCTTCGAAAGCCATTTCCATATCGAGACCAACGAATTCAGTCATGTGTCTGTGAGTAAAAGAGTTTTCGGCACGAAACACGGGACCGATTTCGTAAACTCTCTCCATGTCCGCGCAGATGGCCATTTGCTTGTAAAGCTGCGGACTTTGAGCCAAGTATGCATTTCCTATTTTCAAAAAGATTTCAGTTTTTTTTTTGATGCAGGTAGAGGATTCCCAATAAAATACACGCTTCACGTACGGTTAAAGTAAGTCAGCTTGAACACGTTAGCGCCGCCTTCACTGATGGCGTCAATCATCTTTGGCGTGTGAATCTCGGTAAACCCTTGCGTGTTGAGAAATTCGCGAAACAGTTGGCAAACACCAGATTGCATGCGGAAGATTGCTTGACTTGTGACAGTCTTTCAAAAGTATGGAGACATGAGTTGCCAGACAAACCAAATGTGATCGAAAGACTTACTCGCAGATCAATGATGCGGTTGTCCAAACGAGTGTCCATGTTGACCTTGACGAGAAGTGGGTCCTTTTCAAACTCTTCCTTTGGACGAGTCGCATCTTCGAGAGAGAATGGAAGACGCTGGATCGTCTTGCTCACAATAAAGATCTGTTTTTGAAAATAAGTTTTTTGAGTGTCAAGGACTGATTTCGGAGATTCAGATTTCAGACTCACAGTCTTGATTTTCAGTTCGACAGTTTGAACGGTGCAACTCTTGACTAGCTCTTTTGGCTGAGTCACAACACCTTCGACAAGAACCAAGGACTCGGTTGGAATGCTGAGAGAGAAAACAAAGATCGATGGATGATGAGTTTTCCCCACACAAACGACGGACTGAATTTGGGCCAAACACATACTCAATCGCAAATCGAAGCATGGTCTTGCTGACATTCGCCGCATCCTGGGACACAACGGCCTGGACCGTGTTGGTTCTCTGACGCAACGTCAAGAAACAGAGCTTGGCTCCCGTTGCATTTGTCTTTTGCACACGCGCCGACATGAGGACCGTCTGGTCCACCATCTCGACTCCCAAACTCTCGATTCGAGTTCGCACTCGTCCTAAATTTATATTCGTCAAGGGTTGATGATCCCGATGGATGGCAGTTATTTTTTCGAGGGTCTCCTCTCACCAGTGCGTTCTTGGGATTGGTTTAAGGGAAGTTCGCCGTACTTTCCAACAGAGTAGTCGACGACATTGGAATCACGAGCGGCCTTTTCCGCAGCCTGAGATGACAGATGCAAGAGTTGAATAACGGGCTTTTGATCAAAAAGAAGAAAACGCGGAATCACGCATGCCGCATGCGTAAAAATGAAACAAGGAAAGGGACAGCAAAGAGCGCAAAGATAAGATCAAAGAATGCATATAAGAGGAGAGGGAATTGTAGCCCGAACCAGTCTGTCGGCGGTCTCCTTCTTCTTGCGCTCCTTCTCCTCCTTCTCCTGTTTCTTCTTGAGAGCCTTTGCTGAGAGCGGCTTTCCATCCTCGCCCAGGACAACAGCATCAGTTTCTTCTTTCGTGGTGTTCATTGTCGGTGCTGCTGTGGACACGGAGAAATGAGGGAATGAGTATGGGATGGGATGGACCAGGGACAGACAAAAGGCACAGCTCACGTGTGTCTAATGCAGTTGTTGTGGTTGTTCTCCAGTTCCAACGGTCCCAAACAAGCGTCCTTTTTGTTTTGCGTTAGATGTTGGGCTGGATGTCACTCGAGTTACTCGAGTCACTCACATTCAACTTTTTGTTGATCCCGCAAAAACGGTCCCCGTCTATTCCGCTTCTCCACCGGCAACTTCAGGCAGCCTTCCCCGAAACTGAGAGATTCATTTTTGCTTTTGCCGTAAGCGGAGTTCTCTTGAACCATCAATAACAGCATGGCTTCTGTCCGCCCCGCTTCGTCGTTAATTCTATGCAAGCCTTTGGCTGCACCGGCTTCTCGCACTGCCAAGGGCCAGTTCAAAGTACTGATGGTCAAGAGGTTGCGCAAGTTCATTCACCGCCTTGCATCGATGACTGACTCTCATAACTTAAACTAGAAGCGCGCGTGGATCCTTCAAATCACTACATGTCTATCCAGGCGGTGCCGTAGATAACGCAGACGGCGACACGAGCGCAAACGCATACAAGCTCGAGTCGGATCCGTGGCAGCTTGACCCTCACACACAAACGCATCTGCTTCCATTCCGCATTGCCGCAATCCGCGAAACTTTCGAAGAGAGCGGAGTTCTTGTCGGTGCCACTGCCGAGCATCAAACACGGCTCGCTGATTCGCGTGCCTGGCGGAACAAAGTTCTCAACGACGCGGCCCAGTTTGCGGAAATGGCTCGTTCGATTCGTTGGAACCCGCCTCTGAATCGATTGGTACACTGGTCTCATTGGATCACACCCGTTGTCGAAAAGAAGCGATTTGACACGCATTTCTTTCTCACCACTGTGGATTCTGAGGCATCCACCGCCAGTCAGGAAGGTGTGGACGGTTCTGAACTGGTCCATCTGGAATGGCTCACACCTTCAGGTAACTTGTCCTCCTTTTCCAAGAGTTTTCACTCGGGCATGTTTAATCTCATGATATGCACAAAACAGAGGCCCTGCATGCTTTCGCTACGCAAAAGATATCTCTATTCCCACCACAATACCTGACTCTCATGGAGCTTTCTCGATACACTTTCTTGGAGCTTGAAGATTACGTTCATCGCCGCGTTCTCCGCGAGTCAGAGTTTCTCATTCCCAACCAACCGGAACCGTACCGATGTGAAGAAGACGGCGCCGTTTTGGTGTATCCAGGAGATGTGCAGCATTCAATGACGCGTTCTTTGGCGGAGACAACATTTAAAAGACTCTCACCGGGGGCAAAGAATCGTATCCGGTTTTCATTCGCGGATGGATCCAAGAGTGTTACTGGCTTTGATTTGATTGCGACGGGAGGGAATGACGCGTTTGGAGCATTGCCTAGAAGTCATGCACGATTATGAGCCAACTAAAGTGCGCCTTGTTGATGCTTTTAGAGAGGACCCACCTTTTAAGTTGGTTTCTTTTTAAAACATGCCTGTTTGGCAGAAGGGATTGCACTATCAAGACTTGGCCTCCTTGTTCAATAAATAGCCACATGCAATGTATTGCGCTCGTCTATACTTTTTGCATACGTTAATGATAATCTCAGGCTCGAGCCGTCTTCCATTATACTTACTCAGAATTGTCAGACTTGCTTTCGATTTCTGGCAAAATTTCAGTGATGAACAGAGAGGATCTGTACGAATTCGTGAAAGACTTCCGGCGCCTTCGGTCAGAGATGATGGACCGGTCCAACTCCATCCTCGCCTTGTTTGAGACTGCGCTCAAGCGGTCCGCGATCCTGGAGACGTCCAGCGAGCAGCACTTCAACTACCTAAACTTTGGCATCCGCATCACGGAAGGAGACTACCTCGCCAGCATTGACTCGTCCGAGCCTGTGTCGCAGTTTTCCTTGTTTTCCGAGGGAGATAAGCGCGCAACTGCGAGAAGTGTCGACACGTCTTTGCAGGGGAGTCTGGACAAGTTTGAAGTGTCGTCCCTGCCGCGGTCAAAGATGGCGGAAATGCAAAGAAGGTTTAATAAGAAGGGTTCATCGTCTATCAAAGGAAGCACCAGCTTAGAACGGCCTGCGTCAACCAGGCGGGAACCAACGCTGGCTTCTACGCAAGAACTCGAACATGCAGAGCATGCCATTCTATCATCCACACAGCTCAACTACCGACACCCGATAAATGACACGTATAAGCACGCTCCTTCAAACGCGCCTAATGCACCGAAAACGGGGCTGTTCATTGTCACCGAGACAACAACACGCTTGAGCCTGTCCACGTCGTCAATAGCACCGTCCGTGTCATCCTCGCTTCGCTTGAAAGAAATGAACTCTCAACAAGGATCATCCAGCATTTTGATCGAGCCGCCTGTCCCATCGTCGAAGCAAGAAGGATTTTCGCCAGTCGTGGTTGATATTGAATTTGATTCATTTGTGGTACCCAGATATCTGCAGTCAGCATCGTCATCAACGCGCGCCAACGCGTCGGCGATTTCGCTGCTGAGTCCCGAACTTGCTGTCGCATCTCTTTCCACCGTCAAATCCGAAATTCGGCGCCAACCGTCCCTCACGCAAGTAAATTCTCGAAAACGGGCAAACCGCCAAAGGAACGCATCACCAAGCATCTTTAATGAAAGCCAAAAGAAAATCACACAGGCATCCCAGCTACTCTCCTCCACGTCCCCGGCTCCTTCTCGAAAACAGTCGGTCATTGTCGAACCGCCCAATTTTCCAACTCCGACTTTTTTCGAATGGTTTTTCCTGTTCCCGGCGTACGATCACAAGGGCAGGCGCATCTCGGTGGAATCTCTCGCTGTTTTTGGGAATATTGAAGTATCGTTTCGTGTGAATGGACTGCATCCTCGCTCGCTGTTTTCAAACTTTTGGGACCTGTTGTTTGGAAGTGAGACTTGAATCGTTCGTCTTTGATCCAAGTTTTACTGATCCAACTATTGCAGCTGTCATGTTTGTCCTATTCTGGCTGATTCCGTTCGTTGCAGCCTACAATCCCATCTACAAACTTTGTAGCATCAACCTCTTCGCCACGTCCGTCTCGATCATTTTTCTGTTTGATTCCATCGTGTCGCTCGCCACGCCCGTGCTGGTCAACGGTGAATTTTCGTTCGACCTCGGAGAATATGAGAAAGCGCGTCCGACCCTGGAAGTGTGGCTAATCTACTGGATAAAGAGAAAGTTCACCATCAACTTGCTCGCAATCGTGAGTATGGGGGAATACTTGGCATGTGCAATCGCTAAAAAACTTCACAGATTCCGTTTCCAATATTTTTCAAAAGCCAAATGCACAACGAATTGCTTCTCTTTGTTTCGCTGCTCCGCGGTTGTAAAGCGTGGCATAGTTTCTGCCATTGTCCAACCATCGTTAACGCGGCATGGCGACTGGATGAACTCGCTGGAACGTCGCTCTCAAGAATCGTGCCGCTCACTGGCGGGATCCTTTGGTTTATTCACTGCAATTCCTGCACAATCTTTATGATGGGCAGTTTGACGGGATTCGCTGGATGGAATACAATGTGGCCGTTGGTTGACTCGGCCACACTCTTTGAGACGTATGTCTGGACATTTTACAAGGTTCGTTGTATGGCGTGTTATTATTCGTGTATGTAGATGATAACAAAACGCGTCTCTTGACACAGGCAACTGGAAACATGTTCCCAACTTCGTACAAGTAAGTTGTTCAAAATTCTCAAGGACTGGCACTGAACCTTCTCACAGTCCATGGACAGCGGCAGAACAAATTGCTTCGTTTTTCTACATTATCCTGGCCGCAATTGTTGTGCGTAAGACATGTTGATGATGCCCCTTTTCGAGCTCATCGCAATAATTTTTTCAGTACGCCATTTTCCTGGGTGCCATTTCCTCAGCCCTTATCGCTGCGAACCCGTCAGGCCGCATGTTTGACCAGAAAGTGGGCGAGCTTCGCGATTACATCCGCTGGAAGGATCTAAGCAAAGAAACTGAGGATCGGCTCCTAACGTACTATGAAACAAAATATCGCGGCAAATATTTTGAAGAAGACGCGCTGCTTTCCGATTTGAATGATTCACTGAAGGCCGTGAGATTTCCGTTGTTTCTTTTAAATGTTATTACCGTGACTGATAACGATGCGACAACAGGAGATTCTGCTTCAAAACACGCGCAGGCTGATTATGAACGTACCATTCTTGAAAAGAAGTGCTTGCGACGGAAGAGACGAGCTGTTTATGGGAAGGATTGCGGCTGCGCTGCATTCCAGAAACTTTATCTCTGGAGACTTTGTCACGAAGCAGGGTGACTCTGGCACAGACATGTACTTTATTCTGAATGGAAGAGCTGAAGTCTATGTAAATGATCGGCATGCTGTGACTTTGGGGGCCGGGGCGTATTTTGGAGGTACCACTGTTCAAACCCGACATCTGGCTTCCATCTCAAAAATATTGCCTCGCAACAGAAGTTGCTCTCATCACAAAGACACTCCGAACAGCGACGGTGCAAGCAGTCTTGCCAAGTCTAATGTATCGACTCACTTACACAGATTTCCACAAGATTCTTGCCGACTTTGCTGACATGCGCATTCGGATAGATATGCTGGCAGATGAGAGGGACAAGGTTTTGAAGATGGCTGACCATCATCGGTAGTTTTGATGCATCGTTTTTGAAATAAATCAAACTATATATTGTGAATTTAAGGAAGAGTGATGCGGGTTGCAATGTGTCCTGTGGGCAACGAATCAAAATCGCAAATAAACTTTATCTCACAGTTTCGGACAGAAAACGCCCACTTATCCATTCCACTTGCTTTGTTAATTGTTGATCATCCATCTTGTGTTGGTTTGTTGAAAGAACTGTTGTGGATAGAGTCAGATTGTCGACAGTCACTGGCTGATGGTGTCTCTCTCCCTCAAAAGGAAGAAAATGAGACAGATGCACTGAACATAAACTATTCAAAATCAGCCAGGATATGATGGGTAAAATGGCTGCGCATGTACATTTAGCCCTCTTGCTGATGTGGATGGCACAAACTCATGTGCCACCAGCGATGGCTGGCTGCTAGCTGGCGACATTTTCATGTAGACCATACTAAGCTACTGAAGATTAAAAGTGGTTGCAGTGAATACAAAGCACTCTCATAGCATTGGCAATAGAACAATGGTATGTACCTTTTGTTTCATCAGTTGTGTGGTTTTGAGACAAGTTTTTTTTTGTTCTGTCAGGTCTCACCAATTAGGGACAGTTCAATTGGGTGACGGCTGGCAGCCAGTTGTTCAAACAGCTTCTTTGACACCATTCTGTGCTACGGATTCAAGTTGTTGCAGCGAGTATAAAGCACCAGCACAGTAGAGATAATTATCCACCTTTTGTACTTGTGGGGCCTGTGATTTCATGAATTGAACCATGTTGGTTTGTTAAGGGTGGCCGTAACTACTGCTTGAAAGCTTCCCTTACCATGTAAAATTGTACGCATTGGCAACTCTATTTGTTTACTCCACACGGTGCAGGTTTCTCCTTTTTCCTTTTTTACTCTGGAAAACATTTCCAAAATCTTGTTCACTATTCTTTTCCCACAAACACAGGATAGATTGACCTGCGAAGGCGCAGCAATTGCTATCCCATGAACCGAGGCCACGTATCACGAAGCACTTTGTATTCCGCGCTCCATGAGCTTTCCAAAACACCACCTCCACACGAACCTCACACAACCAGACAACAAGCCCAAAGATGAAAGAGTGGATATTTTCCACCACCCCAAATTGGAGGGAAAAAAACAAAACAAAACAGCGTCGAAACCAACAAAAAAAAACATACAAAACATGCACGAGAAGACTACATTCATAATTGACCTCGTTTTTATGCTCGCGCCCCAAACTTGTCCAAAGCACGGACACCTTGCTCAGCATACTCCTGCTTTGTGACCCAGAACGTCTCCCGATCTTTCATAATATCCGCCAATACGGCTCCACCAAGGAACACCATGTGTTTTCTGCGGGGAGGATCTTCGACACGCAGTTTAAAGTCCTGGCCATCAAAGAAGTTTTTCAGTTTTGGCTGACAAATACCAACGAATTTACACCAAAATACCTTAAGACGCGAGACGTCGCCTCTGAGCACCTTCTCAAGGTACAACTTTTTCATCTCCTTTTCCAACCGGGTGGGGAGACCTGGGTACATGGAGGTTCCTCCAGACAGGACAATGTGCTTGTAAAGTTCTGGGCGAATGTCCAAGTCTCCGGCTTGGATGCAGTTGAAGAGCATTTCTGGGATTGTTTGAGCTGCTTAGCGGCGCGGCATAATAACTTCAAGAGTGGGCGAAGATGAGCAGGTTTACCTGCAACTCCGTCGGATTCGCAATCGACAAGGTGGGGTTGAAAGAGTGCTTCTGGAGCTTCGAATCGCTCAGATCCCACCTTAATAACGCGTCCATCCGGAAGCTGAAGTACATAAAGAAAATCAGAGTCAAAATCCCCGGAGACTGGGGCAGTATTGGCGACTTACAGTGTAAGATTCAACCAAAACAGTCGTCTCGGTGGCCAACTTTTGCTCAAGAGCAAGATCGTACCTTATCAATCCAAAAAAAAAAAAAAAAAAGGGTCAGAATCACGACATCGACCACGATTGAACCGCATACCCGACATAACACAACTTTTCCTTCAGCTGTCGAACAGTTTCAAAATCCGCAGTGCGGTTGAACGCATATCCACGAAGCAGAAGTAATTTGATCAGGTATTTCGTGATATCGCGGCCAGCCACATCGAGACGGCGAACCAAATGCGGCAGTGCATATCCTTCGTACACTGGAACAATGTGGGTGACACCGTCTCCAGAGTCAACAACGACACCCGTTTGAAGTCCTGAAAGCAATTTTGATTGAACGCAAATTCGCCGTCAAATTCCAGCCATCAATATATAGCTCCCCAGTATCAACAAGCGCGAAGAAAATTGCATACCTTGGGCGTAGAGAGTCAGCACAGCTTGGATCGCCACGTAGACACCTTGGAATCCATAGTGTTCGAACATGACTTCGCACATTTTCTCTCTATTTTTCTTTGGATTCATGACGGGTTCCGTGAGCAGAATTTTGTGGTCAGCCGGGTTGGAGATGTGCAGTTTGTTCGCAAAAGTGTAGTCCCACAGATGCAGCATGTTGTCCCAATCGCGCACGATGCCGTTCTCCACTGCCCCACGCGAACGCACGAATTGAATATTTCGATTTGGATGAGAATCGAGTTAGAGCCCGGTCATGCAGTCATGCAGCAATATTTAAATAGCGAGGGAGCAATTATAAGCGGAGAGAGTGGCTTACTGGGATACGTCATCTCCAGCATAGTCCGCACAGCAGAGGCCTCGTCTCCAACCATGACATCAGCCAACTTGGTTTCGCCCATTTTCTCCTCAGCACGAAGGATGGGTCTTCCTACAACTGCGGGGAAGATGCTTTCGGGAAAGTTCGTTCCGGAGAAGCCGCACTTGACAAACTGCGTCACAGAAGTGTTAGAATGCGTTAGGATGGGTCGTGCGATGCGCTGATCGAGTTACCCCGGTGCCGTTGTCGCACACAACCACTCGCGAGCTCATTCTGGATTTTTTAACTTTTTAAAACTATTTATTTACTTGCTCATGCATGCACAAAGTCAAGCGTGCAGCTGCATGGGACGGTTGGTTAAACGCGCATTGGGCTTCGTAAAAAGAAGGGGAATCATTACATGTGCCTGCATTTGGATCCAGGCAAGTCCTCTCAGAACAGGATCATGCTGCTCAGTCGGGACATCATCATGGCCCCAGACATGCAGTGCATCGAACGAAACCACGGATGCTATGCGTTGATCGTTGCTGTGCTGGTGGAGAACGAGGCCTTGACGGTTGTTTGGGTCACTGTGCACGCTGAGAAGCGGCACGTTCGAAGTCTATACCTTTGTATTCGCTCGGCAGATTCGCAGCAACGCCTTTCAGCCCGCGCCCTCGGAATGTCGCTTGCAAAGTGTTGGTTTCTACACAGCTGCGTGTGTGGAATAGTCCAGCCACATTTGCGTGGCCCGTGTGCTCGATCTCGCACGGAAGAATGTGAACAGTTTCCTTCACAGTGCCACTGCTGGCGCGTGCGTGGATGGTTGTGGATGCCATGCCAAGTTTTTTTTTATTTCAACGAGTTTTTCACACTTGGTTAAACTGCTCCTGAAGGGTCTGCGCAAAAACAACGCCGTTTAAAAAGGCGATATCGAGCATGCAAAATAAACCAAACCTGTTTCAAAGTGGCGATGCGCTCACTTGCTTCGCGAAAAGCGTTGCGGTAATGGAAAATGTTCTCATTCAGCACGTCCTGCTTCGTGCGGTGGCCCTCGAATATTCTTTTGATGTTGACTTCAAGCTGGTTTGTTTAAATTAATGTGAATGCCCTAGTGCACTGATTGCGAAGCACGCTCAAAATATGAACTCACCTGGCTTCGAAGGTACGGCTTCGATAACGACACTTGCATCTCCATGTGTCGATATCCCAGCACAAGACCCATTCCGAGTGGTGTGGGTATAAATTTGTCACCATCCTTGTTTACATATTCGCGCTCTTGAATCTTTTTTATGTGCTCATGTATTGTTGCATCCGTTCCTTTTTTTGACCCTTTTCAGTGGATGCTGCAGCAATGGAAACGAGTTATTACCTATGCTCGACTCTTCCATCTTCTCAATCAACTGCCGTTCATTCAGACACGCGGGACGCGTCGTGACTCCTTGTCGCAGCATGATGCTATCCGGCAAGATTCGCTCTCCTTGCTGAAAAGCTGGGATCGTCTTGTTGGACCAGTTTTCATAAATATAAACTTCAAGGTAATTTCGTTCTGCCACTTCTTCGCCTGGAAAGAAATGAGCCACGTTCGAAATGACAAGAATAAGAACAGTTGAAACAAACCCGTTGCATGAAACGACTCATCGTCAATTTTGATATCAACAGTAGTGATAAAGCCACGAGCATTGTCCGAGCAGCATGCGAGGAAACGTCGGGATATGAATTCGTAGAGTCTTTTTTCATCACCTACCATTTCACCATTTCCTCCGGCTGTCGGACTTTTTTAGAAGTGGACCAAAGAGACGGCAGCTGAAGGGTATACTTCATACCTGTTGGATGAATGGGTGGATGCGCTTCGTCGTTATTTTTCCCCTTTCGTGGGACTTTGAATCCTCCATTTTCTAGACTGCGTTTTTTGTTGTTGCTGTTGTTGGAAACGATTTGGCAATACACACCTCTGCAGAAAGCACTTACCTGGTGGCAAATTGACCCCATACAGGGTTTCGAGTTTGATGCTGAATCAGTTCATGAAAGTTGAACGAGTCCAAAAATATGTCCGTTTCAGTTCGAGGATAACTAATCCATTGCTTTCGATACAAGTTTTCCGCGGCCTCCATGACTTTGTGTGCAGACATTCGAAGCCTCGAAGTACAGAATTTCATCATTTCAATCGTTGTCAGAGGAAGCGGTTTCCTGCAAACTCGCATCAACAACACTTCCAATATTTCAATGAAAACTGATCTGTTTACCATTTTTCTTTTGGTTTTTTAACAATATTCGTAATGGCAGCTTCCGGATTGTCCATGCAAGCTTCATAAATAGTGGTGGCGATGCGATGGTTAAATAGACATTTTCGATTCCACGCAAATGCGCAAGATTCGTTCCCCTTCTTGAGAGTCACTTGTATCTTCCAGAAGAGTTCCTCCTTGAATCGCATGCATTTTTCGAATTGATCGACAATGAAACCAAGAGTGGGAAACTGGCATGATCCTGCAGCAGTGCAACAATGAGATGGGGAAGCGAAGCTTATAGGATCAATATAAAAATTCACCGACCATAGCTGATAATCATGCTGTCCAATTGCTGAAAGCTATGCCGTAGTTGCAATGTTTGAAATCGAGTGAACGCGGCTCCGATTCGAAGATCCAGTTCAATACGCGCATCCACAGCCGCCACCTTGAGCATGTCCAGATTCACCAAACTCCGCCAGGATTGCTGAATTTCTCTGATTCGAAAATCGATCGCAAGTCGACAAACGATCAGCGGTGCACAGGGACGCTGACGCACAAGATATTCACCTCGCTTGAATGACTGAGAATCTCGCCCTCTTGACTTCGATACGCGCATTCGCTTTCCTGCACACATCGGCAATCTCAGAACCAATGTTTTCGCCTTCCAAATCGCAATCTGTCCAAATCACTAAAACTTGGGCAAGTCGCGCTTGTTCGCTCAAGTTTTTTCGAATCGATTCCATATCCTGCACAACATACGAAGCAGTATACCGAAAAAAGCACATACGGCAAATGCGCAAGTGAAGGAAGACAATTGATCAGATGCTTGCGAAACTCCGGCAGTGCCAACAAGAGAACCCGAAAATGAAACCTTGTTGACAAATTTGACGATCGGCGCGTCAAAGCACTGGACAGGATCCACCGCGTCCCAGCGCTTCAAGTCGGGAGGGAAGTCGACGGCCATCAGATGTCCACTGACGGAGGTCATGACCACTTGGCAGTTTGCATTGTGGTAGGTTGAGTTAAATGTGTAGTTTTTGATGTATTTGTTGTCTGTTGGGCGCTGCGCAAGGATGATTTTCGTGAGTGCGAGTGGGTTGAAGGAGGTCAGAGGCATCGTTGTACCGTTTGGAAGGAACCGTTCGAAGAGAGAATTCCCGCAACGCCTTTCGCAATCTGCGTTCGTTGCATATGTTTTAGTTAAGCTATGGCCCCTTCCATGCGCGGAACAGAGGCATGCGGTCCGTCACCATGTTCTTCTCGGCGACACACAGCACTTTCATTTTTTTACTGCAAAGTAAAATATAAATATGAACACAAGCTGAGAATATTCCACTACCAATCCCGTTGAACCTCATCACTACGGGCTCGGTGAATTCTCCCATTGGATTATGAGCAAGAGTTGAAGCCATGAACCAGCTTGGCTACGATGATTTGAATCGAAAAAGGAATAAATTTGTTGCGCTTTGACGGTAGTTTATGCTCCTGAGAAGTGCGCGCTGGTAGCTGACCCCACAGAGGAAGAGTGAAGTCTCCCAGTTTGCATGTTTATGCCTTGCGGCGGGAGTAGATTTGAACTTTCACGAGTTGCTCCGTATCCACACCGAAGCACTGCGTTGGGCAAGCGGAGGCATTTATTAAACAGATGCCATGAAGCAAACGCGTCTGTCAGGCCGTGTTGGCAGTGTGGGTACAAGGCATTTTTGGCTGTCCATTCATTTCCCTTTTCTCCGTCGAAAAACGTGCGTATGACAGATACATGCCACCCCTCCCTCAACCACTCGGCCATCACAACGAACCCAGCCACCGCAGCGACACGGACTTGAAGCGCAGTCGCACTTACAGACGCAACAGGATGATATTGTGGAGCAGAGACATCCAACGGATGGACGGAGATGTGCATATAGGAATGGGATCGTCAATGGCAGCAAAACCAATCGAAACTGCACTGGATCCAATACATCAACCATTCGTCAGCCTATTCGCCCATACGTCCTCGAAAACATGTCTATAGTCCATAAAAACTCACCGCCTCAATTCGTTGTGTCCACAGCATGCCAGTCATCAACGGATCCAAAACCTACAAGGTCCCCAAACGCCCTTATGAGGCCGCCCGTCTCGACGCCGAGTTGAAGCTCGCCGGAGAGTTTGGTCTCAAGAACAAGAGAGAGATTTACCGTGTTGGTCTCACTCTGTCCAAGATCCGTCGTGCTGCCCGTGACTTGCTCATGAGAGCCGAGAAGGACCCACGCCGTCTGTTTGAGGGTAACGCACTCATCAGACGTCTGATTCGTATCGGTGTGCTGGACGAGACTAAGGCCAAGCTCGATTACGTTCTTGGTCTGAAGATTGAGGATTTCCTTGAGCGTCGTCTCCAGACTCAGGTCTTCCAGCTTGGTTTGGCCAAGTCTATTCACCACGCCAGAGTTCTGATCAAGCAGAGACACATTCGGTACGCTTGTCGTTTCATTGTACCTCGATAGAGTATTTACCATTCGCAAATTTTAACAGTGTGGGAAAGCAAATCGTTGACGTGCCAAGCTTCATCGTTCGTTTGGACTCCCAGAAGCACATTGACTTCGCTCTTTCCTCCCCATACGGTGGTGGCCGCCCAGGTCGTTGCCAGAGAAAGAGGGCCAAGGCTGCCGCCAAGGGTGACGGTGAAGAGGAGGCTGAGGACGAAGAGTAAATCATTTCCTAAACAAGAAAATGGGATCAATAATTACTATTTGTGCGGGGGTTAAATGATGTCGTGTTGTGGGTGTGTGTTATCCAAATACATTTGTGCTGTCTTTTCTGAACCTCCGAACTTTGAACCTATTAATGCTTGGCAGTCGAGAACCAAAGTGTGAATGAATGCAGCTCCACTCCGCTGCCACGTAAATAACTGAATTGGATGATTCGTTTATTAGATAGGAAGCTCGATACACCTTCTTCGCTCACGGTAGTTACTGCCTTACTCCCCAGCAACAATTTCGAAATGACAGAAACGGGCCAACAAAAGGAAAACCAAATGACGAAAACAAGAGTTTCAAAAAAAAAAAAGTAATCCCTCACAATGACTCTGGAACGATAGATGATAATTTGCTTAAGCCCTTTTCAAACGAGGCTGTGCGCTTCATTGGTCCTGTTGATGATGCATCAGGCTGAGCAGCAGCAGCAGATCCAGAAATTGCTGAAGACAGAGCACTAAGTTTATACAGCCCCTTTTCGTGAGATGAAGTGCGATGAAGACCTCCACTACCACTACTACTGCTGCTGTTGCTGCTGCCACTATTGGCCGCGGAGAAATGATGTGACGAAAACGCGGTTGGATATGAGGAAACGTTTGGCTGAGCGGCGGCTATGGGTGTGAGGGCTGCTGCAGCAGTTGATAATGCGGATGTTGCTGCTGCAACCGTCAACAGCGAATGCTTTGATCCTTGAAATGAAAGTCCAAATCCTTGTGCGCTGTCCTCATCGTCACTGCTGCTGCTGCTATCATCTTCGTCGTCGCTGTAAAACATGGACGTTTTTTTCTTTGGGGGTTCCTCCGCTTGATTCACATAAACGTCCTCGTCTTCTTCCTCTTCCTCGTCTTGTTGTTTCCTTGCCGATGGTGTGAAACCAACGACTTTAATTGGTGCATTCTGAACGAGCCCTTCCATAAGTGAAGCCACAGCCCCCAGATTCACGGTGGTATCCTCAGCAAAACGAATCGTTCTCGTGATGGGAGCAGCCGGTGGACTCCCCGGAGTGGATGAGCTAAAACTGTCTAAAGACCCCATATCCGAAATGGTCCTGTCCAACCCTGGGGAACGACCCAACGCACCCCCCAACTTTGACCGCCGTTCCCGCTCAGCAGCCGATGCCAAGAAAAAGTCCGCTTTTCTCCCTGTAAGGGGCGCCATTGCAGCCTGCTGCTTTTCAAATGTTGATTTCAGGGAGCGCTTTGTTGCGCCAAAGTCCAGTGTCCCAGCGGCGGAGGCAGCTTGAGTGGTTGTTGTAGTAGTTGTTGTTGTTATTGTGGCTGAGGGTGTGGCTGGGGTGGATGTGTTGGATGTGGAAAAGAGGTCTGGATCCGATGAGGCGCGAATGCCCATCAAAAGTAGATCACGCATGTTGAGTGGCATGGGACCGTCTTTGCCCCATGGAGCGTTGTTTGTGTTGTTCTTGAGTGCAGGTTTAAGGTGGTTGCTGTTTGCATGCGCGTGTGAGTGAGGTTCGCATTGAGAACACCCGGGACATTCCGAGCCCCGGCACTCTCCGCTCTGGGCGGCCCTGTAGGCAGCCTGTAGTTGAAGAAGTGGCTCGTATGTATGGAAGGGTCCGTAGAGCCAGTTGACGTCGCCATCTTTGTTCCTGTTAGTTGTTTTTGTTTCAGACAGAGTGAGTCACTCATGGTTGCTGATAATGAGCTCCACAACGAACCAATTCAGATGGACGGGAGATATCGTTTTGAGGGCAAACTTCATCTGAAAGAACTTTCTCCAGCTGGCATTCTCGAGTCTATTGGGGCGTGCGAAGAGCGATAAGTCGGGGCCAGCCCCCTTTTGCGCTGAGAGAAGTGAGAACTCACCGCCGCCCGTTGACCAGCGAGTCCTTGTGCTTAGTAGCGTTCCTCCAGCACTTGTGCAGGTCAAACTCGTTGAAATTGTGTGACAGGTAGTCAACCGCCGTCATTTGCGCTGTGTCTTGTTCGGGGTGTTGGAATTGTTCAAGTCTTGGTTTATTTTTAAAGTGCTTTTGCTTTACTTTACGCGGGAGATGTCGCCATTCGAAATCCGTTCCGTCCCGACAACACGATTAAGAGTTGCTGCGTCGGGCTCTCCAGCGATGCTCCCCACGGTAAGAGTGCCTGAAGCGGCCCCTCACACGGGGAACACGACCGCCGATACTGGCGTCGACAAATGGGGCACATCGCCACTCCAGAATACTTTTCAAAATTAGATATGCACAAATCATGCAGCACGTGTCCGCACGAGAGAAGGGCAATCTTGCGCTGCTGTTTCGCGTTCTTGACGCCGTCCTGGCGTTTGTGCTGGGAAAGAATGCTCAGGCAGATGGAGCAGCTCTCCTCCAAAGGGTTCGCGTTTCTATTAAGGGTTCAGAAAAGGGGCGATAAATTTAAGGGTGTCAGAACAGGCACCGAGATAAGCAATCTTTGAATGCCTTTTGCACAACTGATCCAGGACATCGTCCCAGTCGTTCTCCTCGGGACACCAATCCGTAAACCTGCAGAAGTGAGAATCGCCAGGCTCCCTCAAACATCATCTCTTCACGCACTTATCAAACGCGTCCTGGTTCATTTTGATCGACAAATCCATCTCTTTAAACAAGGCATCCATATCCCTCTTGTCTCTTCGCATCTGCAAGTCCAGTGTCTGGTTCAGTTTGTGCAGCTTGTCCAAATGGAACTGTTTGCGCAGCAGTGGATGCTTGGGAACCTGATCCCGCCGATACTGCAGATACACACGCCTACAACGCCACATCCTCCACACTGACTGAATCCTTGTGGCGGCATCGTTGTAGTACGCCAGCTTGGCGTCTGACGTGACAAGTGTTTCGCAGTGGTGTGTTCTGCACAGCGGACACCACTTCGAGCGCATGTGTCGCTCGTACGCGTGAATGCAGTTTCAGTGGAACGAGTGACCGCACGATAAAACAACTTGACTTTGAGCCGCAAAAGGTTCGCAGCAGATGGCGCATTCGGCGCCGTTTGAGTATAACGCGTGCGACTTTTGGCCTTTTCTTTGATTTCGGAGTCTTTTTGGAGGAGATTATCTTTTGCGCTAGCGATGCTTTGTGAGGCTGTTGTTCATGTTGCATTAGATGCCACACCTGCAAACGGTGCCCAGGCAATGATCACCTTGTCGAGAACTACATCCGGCTCCAACGTGATCGGTGTTGAGGCACCTTTCTTTGGAGCGTTGATCTTTGGCAAGCGTACATTCAGAAGCTGCCGCGTTGTTTGGCGACAGATTTTGGGACCCGCGTCCCTGTGGAAATAATGGCCCTGCAACGCAGCTGCCCAGTCAGACACTTTCCCCTTTCCGTCATACAGGAATTGTCGAATCTTTTTCCAGTTTATTTTTTTTTGTCCAAGTCAAAAGGTATAAATAAAAGCCTTCATGAGCTGCCCAGATCTTTGATAGAAATCTCAGCGATACGCAATGACGTGTGGTGGTTCCTGTTTGTGTGGACCGGCTGGTGGCCCCTCTTCTTCCAGTGGTGCCTGACCACCTCCGCGCTGACAGGGTGCTCGATAACGACGGCCTTGACCGTGAAGAACCGGGGATGCACGTATGGATGCCCCTTTAGCAAATAGTCCTTTGACCCAATCTCGCGCACACGGTCGAGCACAATCACGTCTCCCAGTTTCAGATCGTTCATGCGCATGGTCACGATGATATCGCCGATGCCGACAAAGTATGGACGTTGCTTCAGTTCGACGATGGCGCTGAAGGAGTTTGTTGGCTGTTCACGCAAAAGTCCCAGCTGAGTCTTTGTGGTTTCGCTCCAGGGTGTTGATGCTGCTGGTGCCGCGGTTTGTGATGGGGATGCTGCGGCTGACACGGTCGACTGCCATGATTGCTGTCTGAGGATGAAGGGTCGCAGTTGCAGCGATGCTGCTGACCGAGTCAGAAACCGTTGCATTTGCTTATTTTTTACCAGACGCAGGAAAAAGACGAAAACGATTGCGATTTTAACTTTTATTCCACATCTCATGCAATTTAGTTTTGATGCTTTGTTCACAGCAACTTCACGGCTGACCCAAGTGCTGAAAATACGAGCTCAAGCTGTACGTCCTCATCGACGACATCTTGCGCTCCACATAACTTGATCGCCTCACTCGCAGTAGCAAGGTACATGACAATCTCGTCCCGCTTCGGGTTGCTCCGGATCGACTCCATACGTGCAGATATCTCCGAAACCCACTTTAGCCCCGTGGACAAGTGCTCCAGAATGAGCGTCTTGTCTCCAACCAAGACAGACTCCTGACGATGTTCCATCTCGATCCACCGTCCTATCCCAACATTCACAATCTCCATCAATGCCACGAAATTCACACTCTTTCCTGTACTCAATTGCACCATTTTTGTTTCTGACGTTGACTGCTCATCAGTGAGTTTATCGTCGAACCGATCCAGCAGCCCAGCAATTCGCGCCTTGGGCGTCTTGGCTTCCACCGGGGAATCCGAAATCATCAAAGCGACGTATGCATCCGGCACCCACCCTTTTCTATCTCCCAATTTCGCAAGCAACCAGTTGTCTTCCTTCTTTTGAATAGCAAGGATATCACCTGCTTTCACTGGAAGCGCGTTCGAAGTCCCTGTCCCATCGAAATCATACAAAACTGAAACTTGCGCGGGCAATTCCACATCCGCAGGCAGGCCGGGCTTTGTACTCGCTGTTGCATACGTTCGTCGATCTTCTTCAATTTCTTTCAAACAGCCACAAGGGACCCATCCGACTAATCCGGGCGTTTCGAGACTTTTCACAGTGAACCATTCTCTGTCCTTTTTCACGACTTTAAAGCGGTCTCCAATCATGACGTTGAGCTCATCGTCACGAGCTGCTTTGTAATTGTACACTGCTGTCAAGACACGCCCTTCTGATTGAACGGATGATGTATTGCCACCCCTACCGCCACCGCGTTTGAGAACGGTAGGCGATAGTTGCGATGATGGATTGACAATAGTGGTTCCTGCGGATGAAGGTTCGGGTGGCAATTTTTTGATTGTGAAGCTGGGAATAGTATTCGAATCGTCTTTGATTTTGTTTTGCAGGGCAAGAGGTTTTTCATCATTGTTCAGCCGCCTCTCTGAGAACAGAGTGTTTTTGAGTTCAAGTTGTTGGATTCGAAAAAATCGAAAAACAGCGCACACCTTGCCCGGCGAATCGAATATATAAACAATAATCTCTCCAGTTCTCGCGAATATTGTACTTTTTGAGAATCCCTGCCAGGATTTTTGAACCAATATCCGCTTCGGTCACGCGGAAATTTTTGTTTGTGGTATCGTTCTCATAGTTGAAAATGGCATCGAGGCATATACGGATAGTTCCAACGGTTGCTTCGCTGGGACTCGGAGGAGGCTAAAATGGAGATTTTTTTTAGAAAGGCGACACTGCGCCAAGGTCAGAAGTTACACTTACAGCGACTTCACTCCGCTTAAGCAGATCCGGCGGATAGAGCGCCGTATTTGGAGTTGCCACTTTGGATTCTTTGGATCGAGACTGCAAATTGGTTGACGGGACAAGCTAATTAGCCGAGGGTGTATAAATAGACTGATCCGACAAATACACACACCTTGTATTCTTCAACCAAGAACCAGATCGGAGCCAAGTCTGCGCGCAGGGAAGCGAGTTCATTGTGCAGTTTCGCAATCTCGGTGGCCATTCGATCCATAACCACATCATCGTTCTCGTTATTTCTGGAGCCCATATGGGAAGATAGTTGATCTGAAGTCGAAACGCTGTGAGAAGATGCAGGGTTTCACCCCCTCACATCGACCAGGGACAAACCTTTGCCCGAACTGGACGATCCTGCCTGAGCAGCGGTGACGGCACTAAGCAGAGCAATACGGTGCCCGACCGTGTTCATACCCAACTGCCGCAGCATGGCGTGGTCCGCATGAGCGAGAAGATCGCCAGTAATGTCGTTCTCTGTTCTTGTTGAAAGCGGGTTCAGTTGTTTGTCCGGCAGCTTCACTCTCTCTGTCTCATAAACACAAACCTTTGAACGCGCTCTCGTAGCTGCCCAGTCCGACGAGCTTGATAAACGACACAACGTCAGTGACGTTCCATGTCTCCATTTCGTAACTGGATTTTTATTTCACGTTTTTTTTGAACTAAATCACGAGAGTGTCAGAATGGGACACAAGGACAAGCAGACTGATGAAAAACGCGCAGAGGAAGATGTAACGGGGATGGGCCTCCTCCTGCAATTGGACAAGTACCTCCTGCTCCAGAGCGAGTGCGGATGGCTGGATGGCGATACCGACAGTCTTTTCACGCTCGCTTCAAGTGGACCCGTGGGATCGACCGGCTCCTCTCTCTCTCTCTCATCCGCATCCGCTCTTGCTCGCGGGGATCCTACGCGCAAGCAGATCAGGACCGACAAGTATAAACAGTTTTTGAACTACACAAGCGCTGCATCTCGAGCGGCAACCAACCCGATCCTGCGTATACCCGATACTTTTGAATCATGGCAGCATTACATCCAGTGCTTTCGGGTTGGTTTTTTATTTGCTGACTGTTTGTGTGTGCTCACAAGCTCAATGGCTCGCATTCACAGGTGCCGTTGCTTGAAGAAGCACGTGCTGAGATGGCTTCAAAAGCCGGTCTCTTTTCAGCTGGCGGTATCGTTCGCTTCAGGCGTCTCGAAGTGGTGGCGTGGGGAAAGGGCTGGGACAACCCTTCAAAAAACGGGGGCCGAAAAGACGGCAGGTGAATTTTCGAAAGCAGAACCCTCACCTGAAAGGCACCAGGCAGATGAACTGAATTTCCTCCCTAGATCTTCAGATTACGGTTCCTCCGTGAGAGATTCTCGACGGCGTGGGAAAGGAAAAATGGCTTTTGACGACGACTACTACAACTGTCTCGATGAAGACGCTTCGGAACCCACCGAAGTGAACGCAAATGCTTACTATGAGAATCCAGAGGATAGGGAGCGCGAGCCAGCTGATGTGGGACCCGACTACTCCAATGTCATGTTGAAAATCAGACCCAACGAGCTCCGCATGGGAGACGTGCTGCTGATCAGTGAAGTGGATGTGACGAATTCGGAAGACTATGCGCTGGACCAAGATTTTGTGAGCAACCGCAAATCCTCAGTATCCGACAGCACAAAAGAATCCATGCCAAACAACCCACTCTTGAGCAAGATTGGTATCCTGAGTGTGAACATGGTTCGAAGCAACTATTATGACCGGAAAAAAAAGAAAACGTATGACGCGGTTGCGAGTTGCACAGTTTCCCAGTTTCCAACTCCGTCTTTAGTCCATCCAAGTTTCATGTACATTAGCGAAGTCCTTACGTCGAGTGTTCCAGTGAATCGCGTGTATGCGTCGCTTATGGATGCAGACGATGAACCGGACCGACTCTCAACTGATAACTTGCGTCGCGCGATTTTGGAAGGTCGTTTCGATTACGTGAGAGAAGTTGCGGATATGAGTATTACCGGCGTTCCTGTGGAAGGATTGAATTCTTCTCAACAACGTGCACATGACGCAGCCATTGCCACGGTCGGTGTGAGTGGGGTATGTTTGATCCAGGGGCCACCGGGGACTGGGAAAACCAAGACTACCGCTTCCATCATGACAACTATTTTGAATCAATTGCAAACAAAGATTCTCCAATGCGCTCCCACGAATATT
Source organism: Chytriomyces cf. hyalinus JEL632 (assembly GCA_025435555.1). Classification (NCBI taxonomy): domain Eukaryota; kingdom Fungi; phylum Chytridiomycota; class Chytridiomycetes; order Chytridiales; family Chytriomycetaceae; genus Chytriomyces; species Chytriomyces cf. hyalinus JEL632. The sequence goes on along the minus strand of JAIWWG010000039.1, from coordinate 48,217 downwards.
GGTATGCCCCTCCCTTTATTTCGTTCGATTAAATATTAACTTTATTTGCAAAAACAGCCATGGTTTCCGTCGGAGAACGTTTGGTTGCAAGTCGAAAACAAGAACTGGGTCCTGACTTATTTGATCCTTTGGAATCGGTCATCGTCGGAAACCGGGACAAACTGAAAGACATCATGTCCCCAGGGTTTCAGCAGTACAGCCTAGAAATTCGCGTTGAAATGGTTGCCAAATGTGCGCTTGCTCTGATGAAACGGCTGGATAAGGCGTTGAAAATGACCGAGGATGATGTCCTCGAAAGCAACTCTGACTCAAGAAACAAACAACAACGCAATGCAAACCAAAAGAAGTCCAAATCAAAATCCAAAGCGACGGTGACGGAACAAGAATTGACTCACGAAAAAGTCAAGGCCATCTTTGAGGCTGTCCGCCTTTACTGCAATGAGATGCGAGATTTGGTTGGCGCTGCCGCTCACATTGAAGTATCACTCGTGGAGCCGTTTGATTTGATTCACAAGTTTGTTGACTTGATCATTGCCCTTCGAGGACCGGGCAAAGATGGGAAGGCAGGAGATAAAGCGAAAACCGTGGCAAACCCGCATGAGGTGGTGCTTTCTGCTGCAGAGCGTCTTGCCCCGCATCTTGGCGAAACCATTTGCTTGGATACCTTTGGTGACCTCGATCAGTCCAAAAAAAGTATCCAAACTATGGAGAAGGCATTGAAAAAGCTGTTCCTTGCAAAAGCACGTGCCATTTTCTCAACTCTGAACGCCACATATTCACCACATCTCATTGACGAAGAGTCCTTTAATGTCGTGATTGTGGATGAAGCAGCACAAGCAATGGAAGCCGATACCACCTGCATTCTTCGACACTGCGTCAAAGCGGTGATTCTGGTCGGGGATACAAAGCAACTGGAAGCAACGGTGAAATCCGAGACTTGCGCAACGGCGCGGTTCGGTCGAAGTCTTGTTGAACGCTTACAATCGTTGAAGCATCCTGTATACATGCTTGAGACGCAATACCGCATGCACCCACGGATTGCTGAATTCAGCAGCGGTCAGTTTTACGATGGATGGTTGATGGACAGTGCGTTTGTTCGGACGTATAATCCTTCGTGGTACGCGAATCCCGAGTTTAGTCCAGTCCAATTTATCGCGCATCGTGGGAGCCGACATGTCAAGGATAACGGTGGAAGCAGCAAAAACGATATTGAAGCACAACTGATTTGTGATCGTCTGATTGCGTTTTTGGGTAGTCATTCAGAATTGGCATTGTCAATTGGAATCATTTGTCCATACAAGGTGCGCTGCTTTCATGGTTTCCTGACTCAGTGTATTTTGACCTCTTCATTTTTTTTCTGTGCAACATTTCAGGCCCAAAAACATCTCCTCGACGAACTTCTTGAAGACGCCCTCGCACCAATCAAACACCGATCCGAAATCAGCGTCAACACGGTTGACGGCTTCCAAGGCCAAGAACGCGACGTGATTATTCTTTCACTTGTTCGCGTCGAACACGTGTCTGGGTTCCTCGACGATCTACGTCGCGTGAATGTGGCACTGACTCGAGCGAAATTCAATTTATGGGTTTATGGAGACCACCGCACGTATGACAAAAGTCTGGGCCAGTTTGGAAGCTTTGGGTGGTTTTACTCGCATTGTCATAAACGCGGGTTTGTGAAAGTTGTGGACGAACGAGGAAAAGATGCTGGAAGTGGGGCTTTGATGGTGGACGCTGGGAAGGAAGGGGCTGGCTGGGATGGAAGAATCAGTACGGAAACGTTGGCGGACGATGGACATGAAAAAGTGAGGGAGGAATTTAAGCATGGAAATGTTCGCGGTGGGGATTTGAAGAAGGAGGAAGCTGAGCAGGCATTGCTGGATGCATGGTCTGCCTCTTTTGACGACTGACGTTATGTTTATATGTGAAGATAGTAAAATATGTGTGATTGTGCTCTTTGCTGAAATTCTGAATAGATGTGTGATGTAAAATGTGATACACCTTGTGTTCCTCAACTGTGTGTGCAGCTAATGGTGTTAAGATGACTGCTAATGGGCGTCCTTCAAAAGCAAGAAGGACTTCCCATAATGAAGAATACTATTTTTACGACCATCTGCACCGCACGTTTTGTCAGTCTTCTTCTCTTCCTTGACTCTCTTCTCCATTCTAATAGCCTTCGCTCAGCTCTTACTGTCCTTGGCAACACGGATGGCTGGCGACACACCTGCCACAAAGTTCGAATGAATTACTGACTCACTCAATTCACTCTATGTAGTAGTGTTTATTCAACGCCAGAACTGAACGTTGCTTCAAGTCCAAAAAGGGGCACCGCAAAAAAGCAAGCGTTATCAGAGCGCAAACGCGGCAAGAACACCAAAGACGGCAGACGCGACTACAGAACGGTCTGCGCCGCTGTTGTAAAGGTTCTTGGTGGAGGCCGGTGGGGCAACGGTTGTTGGGGCGTAGTAGCCAGCAGCGCTGGTGGTAGTGGTTTCCTTTTCCTTCAAGACACAGACCTTCTCTTTGCAAGCAAGGCCACCTTGGCAGAAGACACCAGTGGGAAGACCACTCTCGGAGCTGCAGGCACCGCCGAGTCCGATCATGAAACCTCCGACTTTGGTGCAGACACTGTTGTAGCAGCTGAGACCGTCGACACAAAGGGCAGAGACGGGGACGTCAGTGGAGCAAGCTACGCCCTCCTGCAAGACGGCAATGCCAGTGGCGGTACAGACATCTTCGATGCACTTGAGGGAGGGCAAGCAGAAGGCGCCGGTTGGGACACCTGGGGTGGAGGAGCACTTTGCGCCGAACTTGAGAATGGAGCCCATGTTTGTGAAAAAGGATTTAAAAAGTCGTGTTTGAGTTCCCAAAGTCGGTTGCTCGTATTTATAGCGGCCAATTCAAAAATTGTTTAGGCCAACCGCTCTAAAAATTTACCCGATTCGGCTGTTTGTCGAATTTTTGGTCAATCAGGTCAGAGTTCCAGCCTGTTGTCTGGTATCTGTCTTGACGGAGAGCCCATGACCTAACTGATCGTTCATTGTCCAGCACTTTTCCTTTCAGTCTTTGCCCACCGTCACTGGAAATACTAACTACGCCCACAGACAATGCGGCCAAGAGAGAGAGGAAGAGAGGGGGTGTCTTTGCGTGGCGTTGCAGTCGGGCGGGCAGGCGCGGGAGTTGCACCTTTGAGTGCGGATAGCTGAGTGATTGATTGATTGATGTGACAATCAGGTTGCGCGATCATTGTCGGAATTGTTTAAAAGTGTTGTCTGCGTTTGTCGCGTTTGTCGTTGGCGCATCTCATCCGATGTGGAATGCAAAGCATTTGTTTCTCACATTTTAATAAATATTTACGTAAATAAATCCTGGCACAATTCCAATTAATGCAAACGATCCTTGTGCTCGACGAAGGCAATGTCGACGAACTATCGCACCAGCTCAGGGACAAAGACGAGGAGAAAGAAGTAGCCACTGCGCTGGGTCCTCGCACGAGGCTGCTTTTGTCCGTGTATGCGAAAACACAGCGACCAATTGCCGCGCATTTGGCATTGTCCGAAAATGGAAGAGCTTTGGCGGCGCTCAGAGGCGGATGGTTGTCTTTGTTCTTTCTTTGTAGGCCTGTTGATTTGTTTGCCCTTACTGCCTCCATGCATTCCCTCCAGCATCCATGTTCATGTCGCGGAGAATGCGTTTGCTGTTTCTCGAGTTGCGAGTTTGGGATCGAGCATTGATCTTGCGTTTTTCACGCGTTTAGCGTGGTCCGGCGACGCACGCCTTCTCGCTATTGCAAATTATGATGGGTCCGTGCGAATCCTCAATTGCCCTCCAAATGCAAACCTACCGCTGGTCCCGATGGTTGTAATCGAATCCGCTCTGTCTGTTACAATTGATGAGGACGAACACAAGAATAACGAGGCCAAATCTGCCGAATTTTTTAACCCACTCGCCTCATTGTGGTTCAACGACCATGCGGATCATTATACGCTCTTCACGATAACGCACTCTGGCTCTCTAAGATCATACAAGATTGTGAAATCGTGGGTCTGCGCTGAAGCAGAGTCCGATGCCAATGCCATGCCACCTCCGCCGCACTTGTTCTGGCGAAAGGCAATCAAAGTGAACCCATCGGTTGCTGTCGAAAACTGCCCTATTCAATTGTTCTTTGCAGTGTTTCTTGGAAATTATGTCCCAACTGTTTCATGGGCGCAATCTGGAGTGGGAGGCAGTATTATTCTCAGTGGAATGAATGATACCGAGTTGCCTTGCCTTCGAGTTTTTGAACCCATGGAGTCGTCGCCATTTTTTGCGCCTCGTAAATCTCCGATGGATCAGGAGGATGAAGAGAACTTTGTGATCGATATCACAGACAACGCTTCGAAACTCATCGGAATACCCGAAGTTGGATTTTTCGAGAATCTGAAAGATTTATTGTCTGACGTATCAACGCACTTGTTTGAATCTGTAAAGTCTGCAATTTTCGCGAAACATGGTTCTGTTGTTATTCAAGCGTCACTGTCACCGACATCGAAATCCCTGCTTTTGACGATTGATATGGAGGGTGTTGTTGGAATCTGGGACCTGGTCTCCGCGTCATTCGTTTATAAATTTACCGCCGCGGATCTGCAGTCGTTCCGCGCATCTTTAGTAACATCGGATCCTTCTGCAACAGTTGCTGATACGTCTGATATTCCAAGTGTGATATCTCTCTCATGGTGGGCCGAGTCGTCCATTGCATTAACATTTAGCGATGGCTTTGTGTGCATCACACCCGTCCCTCTCGCCACTCCTGCAATCTACACGGGCTTCTACTCGCATCCTGAAATTTGCGCTGCACCAGAAAAGCAGCTTTTCATTCTTGACTCGCAGCGCATTGCAGCTGAAACAGATTCAGAACCAGTCTCCTTTCTTTCATCCATTTTAACTCCGCCATCTCGATCTCTGGCTGGTAATATTCAGCGTTTGTTATCGAAAATTGCCACATGTTTAACACGTCCACTTTCCAAAACAAAAAAAAAGGTCTTCCAAAAACCTTGTCAACCATCAACCAGTCTGCCGCAACGACAGCTTCAACTTCTCTTGTGACTCTTATGAACACAACTCCTGAAACTGCAGTACACCTCCGTGTTAGCATCAACCAAATCGAATCCGCGCTGCAAATCTGCTTCACACAGAACTTGAGCACAGATATCGTATACAAACAAGTATATCTGAACCAATCTGCTGGGGATATAGACGTGTCCTTACTGAATCGGATCGAGGATACTGCGTGGGTCATGCAAGTCTGTTTCGACCTTGACGTGCATTCGAATGCAAGAATTGCGCGCGAGGCGCTCATGATCGTCATCTCCAAGAGCTCCAGCGTTTCAGCGGAAGATGTTGAGCGAGAAGTCGAAGCATTGTTTCTGGAGGAGGAGGAGGATCAAGACGAGGAGACAGACCATGTACTCGAGAACGGTGCAATTTCTAAAATGGATTTATGCTTGCATCGAATGCGTGCATTTAAGCATTTGGATCGGTTGGACACGTATGAAGCAATCCGTGAAACTGGTGCGCAACCTATTTTCAGTGTTGGAGACACAGGGTTCGTGTCCATGTTCACTCGGTTTCGAGAAATGGATTTGGCGTATTTGGCGGCTTGGCATGCAGCTTGTGGGAATTTGAAGGCGGTGGAGGTGCTGTTTATGCGTTATGCGGCAGAAGTTTCTCCATTCAGGTTTTCAATCTTGGAACAAATTCCCATCTCGATGGTGGACGGGTCCTTGTTCCTGTTGCCAAAATGTGACCATGCAAAGACTCAAGAACGGGTTTGGTGGGCTGTGCGGCCGTGGCGGAAATCGGATTGGACTGAAACAAACACGTCCTTCTTGGAATTGGTTCGAGAAGTGGACCATGATGAAGGAAACATGCAAACGTCTTTGTTTAGCAGCTTACGTGGGGATGCGGTTGAATTTCCTGCGTCGGCCGAGTTCATTAGTCAATGGTACTTGAATCTGGCGCTTCGAATCGAAAATGAAACTTGCGAAACAGCCTCAGCCCTTGCGCTTTTGGAAAAAGCTTCCTCGGAACCGTTCAGCGTTCCAGGGGTTGAAGGGCTCATGAGCGAGTTGACCACGTTGAGCGATATCCTGTCACATCATGCAGACAAAGTCGGGAAGCTCAGCTTGAATGAGATTTTGAATATGCCCGTCGAAGAGGTTTTGCGAATGATGTTGGATCCTGTTAAAAATCAACCGGACCAGTTTTGCGCGCGCTTGCAATCTTCCGTGGTACCCTTCTTGAAACGCCGATCCAGCAGTTCGCCTTTGTTGTTTGAGGAGGGAACTTCAGTTTTGGATGAGTATATTCTGGAGTTGGCGTCCGAACATATTTGGACTTGCGCGCGTGTATTTTATGCGTCCCGCCTGCAGTTGCCTTCCCACGAACAGTTATTGCACAAAACCCCGGTCGCATTTGCAAAGTTGATCTTGGACTGTGCGTATAAAGCCACGCCGGCGCAAGATTCTTTGGATGTTTTGCATCGTCTCCGTCAAAGTCTGCCGCAACTGAGTGACCTGGAAAAATGTGTTCAACATGCACATTCGATACCTTTAACTGCTGAAGATGGGTGGGATGACGGCTTTGATGTGGAACCAGAGCCAGCAATTTTGACCGAACCCGTTGAATCCACACCTATGGGAGACTTGGTGAAACGGATTGCCTTGTTTGAATCTCATTTGGAGGCGATGGAGCTGTTGCAAAAATACGGGATCATGACAACATTGGAATACTTGACTTCAAGCGATTTTGAATCTGCAACGAGTAAACGGCTTCTTGTCATACGAATGGCGCGTTCTTTGCTGCCAAAACAGGACGAAACGAATGATGAAGACTGGGCGGTTCTAGCGAACGATTTGGCGTATGTGTTGAATCTCGAATTGTTTAAAGAGTTGGATTCAAAGGCTATCATGAAAGAGTATTTGAAGGGAATTCTACAAGATGGGCGTGAGTTCACTTTTTTTTTTTTTTTTTTTTTGGCGTTTACTGTCTTAAGTTGTGTCTTACGTATGGCTTTTTGGCAGGCTTAACCCTTGCAAAGAGACTTTTGACATCGAGTGATGCAGTGATTCCTCCCGACGCCAGTGAGGAGCTGGTCATTGATTGCGCAAAAGAACTTGTAGATAACGCTGACGTGGGTGACATGTACCGAGGATATTTGAAGCTAGCGGTTGACTGGTTTGTTTTGTTTTGCTGCCTGCGAGGATATATCAAGCTCCCCTTCTTATCTTCAATGTTTTCAGTTTAAATATTCTGCCAGTCACTCCAGCAATCCAAAAAGAACTCAGTCTTATCGAGGCTTCCCATCAAGTGTTTCGAATGTGCTCCAGCTTCAACGTGCCACCTCCCCTCCCAATTCAAATCCGGCTGCATCCGAATCGGCTGGACATTATCTCATCTCTCGTGAACAGTGCGTCGTCACCGAAATCACTGGACATGCGGGCATTGCTGGATATGGGCCGTAAACTGCACGGCCTCGAAGGTCTATCAGCCGAGCAAAGAAGAGTGGATATGTCTGTCCGTGGAATTGTGGCAAACTATGCGCTCGACCGTGGTGATAACAAATTCGCCGTAAAAATCTGCGAAGAAATGATGGGCGCCGTCTTGAGCGAAGCGACGCGTGTGCCTTCAAAAACCAAAACAGACTCTACGATGATGATGATGCAGCGATCCGATGACGCATGGCTCGTGTGTGTGCGATTAATCCGTGAAGGTCGCCAAGAAAACATGAGCCGTGATTTTTCGCAACGATTGATTGGGTTTGTGTTGGAGCGATGTGAACCGCAGGGAATGATGGAGGTGCTGGATTTGATTCGAAGGGGAAACTTGGCAGCCCCACTTGGACATGATGGTGATTTGACGCGTTTGAAGCTGTCGGATTGTTTGGACCATGTGCATGGAGCGTTGACAGAGTTTCCCAATTTCTGCAAAGATATGAATGCTGTTGTGGAGGGGGGCGGTGGGCTTTTCTACCGTCATGATTTTTACAGCCATGATTTATCGCAAGTGAAGCATAAGACTGAGTATGCTTTTGATGGGGATATCGTCAAGGATTCGGAGCGCAAGTCCTACACCGAACTGTATCTGAATATTCACTTTGTCATGGGTTGCAAAGTTGCGTTCGAGCGCCGGAGAAATCAACGAGTGGATGGAAATGAGAGTGATTCCAATCTGGACTTGTTTCTACTATCTCTTGCTCAAGAGCACTACAAGTGTGGAGAAGTTGAGATGGCGTTTGCAATTTTACTGGATGTTGAAAGCGTGAGTCTTTCGGTCTCGATTTACTCAACGCGTACTTCTTAACACGCACCTACTCCAGCTTGACACGCTGCAATCCTTCTTTGACTCTGTTCAGCCGAACCGGATGAACGATTTACTGGCCTTATACTGTCTCTCTATTCGCTGCCTCATGTTCCTCGCGTCGCCGTCTGATCGTGGCCAGCTTGTGCTTGAACTGCTCCAGGCCCCACCCATTGAATTGATTCGATACATTGATTCAGAGTTCGTCCGCAGAGCCGTGGTTGAATCAGGCAAAGAGTCCATACCTTCCAAATGTATCCAACTCGCGGCAACGTACGCGAACCGGACGAAAACATCGAAAAACGATCAAATCACGCACACCATTGTCGAATTCACTGGATGCAATCTTGTGGAATTTGAAGCAAACGAAACATACAGACATGATACCGTTTTGTCGGTTGCAAGGAGAAGGAATGATGCTGGGTTGCTTGATCAGGTGTTGAGTGTGTCTGACGGCTTTGGCGTGTCCGAGTCGAAGCTTGCAATGGAGCATCTCGTTTGGCTGTTTATGGATGGTGATGTGTCTGTGGAGGCTCTGCAGCATGGCTTGGTTCGATATGGAGGAATTCCAAGAGACGACGAATTGATAAGGCTCACAGAAATTCGATCGGCGCTGGCTAAAGGGGAATCCCACAAGCTTGTCACTTATTATTCATTTCTTTCGCATCGATTTGCCAAGGTTTGTGGAGAAACTTCGCATGTTTTGGTTCAATGAGTTGATTGCTGATCAAAATGTTGCTTCAAAAACAGAATGAAAGCTTATCACAAGCGCTTCAACTTCGATGCGTTCTGGAAATGACTTTCGCTGAAAACGAGGCATTGTTTGGGGGCTGGGATTTGGATGCAGTTCTGGCTGTAAATTATAAGAGTGAGGCCGAAATACTCGAGTTTTATGCAGCGATGGCCAAGAACAGCATGACGCTGGACGTCTTGATGGCATTCAGGGAATTCATTCCAAGGTGCGCAAAAAACCTAATTTGCTTGTTTTGGTCGTTCGCTTTTTTTAAACACAACTTTAATCCCAGATTTTTGAGTTTGAGATACCTCGACATATTCCCGGATGAAGCAGAGCTTGCCAGCACCAATGTCACTGAAAGATTGAGTGCAGAGGTGCTGGTTCAATCGCTTTTTGCACCATTCGCCAAACAGAAGCTTGAGGAAGCGGACTTTGAATATCAGGAGGATGAGATGTGAGTTTGTTACATCTGAAAGGGCACTCAAAAACTCATATCTTCGATTTTTAGAATGAACAATGAGTACAAAGACATGCTCGCTGTGATTGACTGCATCAGCATCCAACTTTTTCAAAGTGTCGCGGATGTCTTCATTGTTGGCGAGCAGGTATGTTTTCAATCTTTCATAGTGTCCCCCGAATTGTCGTCTCATTCACATGCTTTGTTTAGGCCATACATGCGCCGATTGCTCTGAGGATTGAACTCGCCCGCCGCATGATTGAACAGTGTTTGGGTAACCAAGCTGCAACTGAACAACACCAGCAACTGAATGACGCGTTGAATCACGTGCTCCTGATTGACGCGTTGTATCATCTGCACGACGATATAACAGGCACAAGCATCCCAGCGGACAGAATTCAACAGTTTGATTTGGCTTATGAAGACGACAAGTTTGAGGTACACGTGTGCTTTTGTGTGTTTTGGTGCTCCAATGCTCTAACAAGCGTGCGCGAGTGCAGACAGTGAATCTGTGCATGAAGATGGTCATTGCGGGGACGGCGCCGTACCTCGTTCGTGAAACGTGTCAACTGTTGGAAACAAGAATCGGCGATGAGACATGCTTTGAACCAACGCAAATCTATTCAGACAGTATTCTCGCAATTCTTGGCATACCTCGAATTAATGAACATTCGAATGCATTTCGAAGCGGTGTTGAGACTGCGTCTGATGCCTTGAATCGAATGATTGGATCCGTGTTTCGATTTGAATACCCGTCGGATGGAGTGCAAGAAACGCCTTCTGAAGATGCATGGGATACTGAGTGGGAATCAAGTGCGAATTCGGATGGTATTGGTGCGTTTGTGGCGCTGATCAAGACTCAAATGCGAGACGCCATTCTGCGTGTGATTGATCAGCAGCGCGCGTTGATTTCTGCAGAGCTTCGCCTGGATCTGATTTCGATCCTTCAAAAGGTGTAGTATCACATTTTTGATTTCCGTGCCAATGCGGCCTTGTTGACGTTTTACCGTTTCCAACACACCCCAGTACTTTGAGTACCAAGACATAGCAGAGGATCAAATTCAACTGTCCAAGTTGGAAATGATTCTGCAGAGTGTCTGGAGCGTGGAAGTAAGCTTGCAAGAAGTGTTCAGTGTGATTCCAACAGAATTTAACTTTTATGACAGGCGACTGAAATTGAAAAGACGGTTCCTGCCGATTTCATTTCTCTGTTTCAAAAGCTTGGTGAGATATCGACAACGATTGATCATTCCGAAGGTCTGGTTCAAGTGCTTGAAGCCCTCAGTTTGGAATTTTTAGCCGAAAGCGAGGTCAAACAATGCTACGCCAATCTCATGATTGTTGCTGCACGCGTCAAAAACTTTGCATTAGTTGTGAAACTGCGGCTGTCAAAGTTTCTGGATTTGGAAAGGGTTTGTATTTTACGTGAATGATCACTTTGACTGGGTGGTTCTCAAAGATGGCATCATGCAAAATAGGATGACGAGAATCGATTGCTGCAAACTTTAAAGAGTCATGGAAGTGACGCAGACACGGAATACATCAAGCACAGTCTATTATCCAAAGCACCCGAGCAAGTGGTGTCAGGTTGCGACCTGCTGAAGAAAACAGCCACAAACGGTGGATTGCTGATCCCTGATCGACTGCTGTTTGCTCTCGCTGTCTCAAATCAGCTGACATGCGAACTGGCAAGCACGCCGTCGTGGAGTTTGCTTGTGGAAGCAGTGACGACCTCAATCTCACCTTCTGACTCCACCCGCTTCAGCGAAGGCTACGAGACACTTCTCAAAGCTGCGGTGCTTGATCTCATCATCTCGCGGCAACTGTCTCGTGCGTTTGATTTGGTTATATCAGCGTTTCGGATTCCAGTTGGGCTTCTTGGGGCGAATAGCGCACGGTATGGTGTTTTGAAGGGCTACTTGAGGAGGATATCTTCTGGTGTGGAGGTTGCTTTGAGAGTAGAGAGTTCAAGCGGAGAAAGGGTACCGCATTTTGAGGGTGTGGATGAAGGTGTGTTTTGGGACGTTGTTTTGGACAGCATCAGGAGGAGTTATGGTAGCGTGTCTGAGGGTGAGAGGGTGTTGGAAGCACTGAAGCAGGTTGAGAGTTGACGGTCCAAGTAGGTTGGTGTATATTCTACAGTGGGGGACAAAGAGGGCAGTCAGAAAGTGGGGTAACAAAGTCACGTCTCTCCAAATTGATCGCTAAGTGTTTAGTCATTCCGTGTCACAATCTGCGGTGTGACGCTCAGTGACGCGTCAATCAAACCAAAATAATTTTATTTTCACAATTTTGGCACTCGCGTGATTCGAACCCCGTCCCAATATATCAACCACAGCGTATATAACAAGACCCTCTTGGCCCCAACAACAGCCTCACCCTTAACAGCAACCAGCAACACTCCCAATGAACCTCCTTCTCGTTGTCGCTGCCTTGGCTGCCTCACTCACAGTCTCTGCCCAGTGCTCAACACCGCGTGTCCGCAGCGAGTGGTCGCAGCTTACCCCAGAGCAGAAGGGTCTTTGTGAGTCATAATACATCATTAACCTAGTCTGCATCTACTGATCCTACCAACGTATCCACGTCTGATTGGCATCGACACAGACGTCAGAGCTATCGCCGCTCTTGCCGCAAAGCCCGCCAGTAATCAGTACGCAAACCCGGATATTATGGGCTGGCACGACTTTGTCATTACACACGCGCGCGAAGCATACTGGGCTCATGTGAGTAGCTGTTCAATGACGGGTGTTTGGCGGCTAGTGGCTGATCTGGCGTCACAACAAACAAAACAAACAAACAGGGAAATGCACAATTCTATCCATACCACCGTGCCATGATGTGGCAATTTGAGCAAGCCATGATTGCAACGGGAATCTGGCCATCCAACATGGGTGTACCCTACTTTGATTGGCCAGCAATGTCTCAAAACTGGTGGACCTCTGACCTGTTCACGGAACAGTATTTGGGTAACATGAACAGCGACGATCCAGACCATTGCGTCTTGACGGGCCCCTTTGCTAAAGGCAAATACCAAGTCGCCTTTGATGTGGACAATCGACGCGCAATCACGACTGGGGACACTACTTGTCTGCGAAGAAATGCCGTCCAGGCTGCTGGAGATGATGCCACGGCTATTGCAAACACTATGAATGCTGGCAGCTTTGCACAGTTTACTTCCAGTACGTCTGGAAGCTACTACGACACCACAAACTATCACTCGTAAGTGCAGATGCTTATCAATTGGAAGAATGCCACTCATCAGATTTCCCATGTTACTCTTTTGAACAGAACCGGCCATTTCATCTTTGGCGGAGAGGGCGGGGATATGAGCAATGCTTCCGTTTCTCCGAACGACCCCATTTTCTGGCGTATGTTATCGATCGGTTACTGAAGATCAACTTTGGTAACTGACAAATTTTTTTTTTTTTCACCACCAGTGCACCACGGCTACGTCGACAAGTACTGGTGGAGATGGCAAACCCAGTGCGAGCAGTTTCTGTACGACTACGGCGGTACACTCATGAGTGCCAACGACCCAAACGGTAACGGCATCGATGCAAAGGCTTCAGCAGACCAATACACGGCGTCCTGGCCATTCAAAGTCCAGCAACTGCTCAACACACAAGGAGGTGACCCTCTATGTTACACCTACTCCAGGTCAGCGGGTGATGTACCGCTCGCGCCACTCACATGCCCCGCTGTTGTGAAACCATCCGTTGCGCCAACCACTGCACCACCAGCAACTGCTACCGGTGGAGCAGGTTCTGCTGGTGCTTCCAAACAATCCCAGTTGGATGACAAATGGCTATACACTGCGCTCAATTTGCTTGTGAAGCAAAAGACACTTGGTTCCTGGGGAAATGCTCCCAAAACTGGCGCTACAGCGGCTGGAGGAATTCAAGCTGCCGATGCAGGAGATGTTGTTGTTTTTGGACGCCGCGATTTCAACGAAACTGAGTCGTTCAACGGTACAGTCGAGGCTGCTACAGCTACGGTTCAAGCAGACGAAACCATCACTGGCACAATTGCTGCCACCATCCAAGCAACCGAAACAGTCATGGCCACAAGCGCAGCAATTTTGGAACCAATCAAAAAAGAGGAAAACGCGTACATTGAAACCATCAACCCGGACAACAGCACAACCATTTCATACACTCTGAGCAACAATACCATCGAGATCCCAGCCGGTTTCACCGTGTACAGCGTCATGCCCATCTCTGCTACAGCCATCAACGAAACAAGCGGCAAACCAAAGCGATTTTTCCCCGAGATTCCAAAGGTCGAGTACGTTCAGCACGCGGAAGCACCTACGAATGTGGAAGTTGGGTCTCATCCGTGTCACTTAGCGTACCCGATTCTTTTGCCAGAGAGTTACATTGAGTCGATGGGCATGAACTACAACAAGTACTTGAACGCGCATGTGCGGTCCAAGATGGAGATTGACACGTTTAACGCGGACAACTGCACAACAATGTTTAGTCCGTCGTCAATGATGAACTTCAACAGCCTTTGAAAAAACGCATGTAAACAAAAAATACAGAAAATAAGTAGAACAGCAAAAACTGAATAAAAAAAAGTACGATGGAGAAAAGCGTGTTCACAAATGTTCCGAATATTTATGAAATGTATTTAAAAACATTTTAAATTTGCACACATGTTCTCGCAACTGGCCTCCCTCGCCACATCCCTCGCCGCTGCAGCCAGCCCAACCACACTCACCATTGTTCTTGTGCATGGATTCATGGGCTCCAGCGAGTCATTCCACTCTTTTGGTACCGACCTAAAACGCACAGCAAAGGCCAACGTTGTTTCGTACGAATTCAGCACAACTGGCGACAATGACCTTCAAGTAAAGCAATTCACAAGCTGGCTCTCAAACAAGATGAATGTCCCAGCGGGACCTGTGGCGCTGTTGGGCCATTCCATGGGCGGACTCCTTGTTGCAGGTGGACAACACTGGGACATTGCTTCAGATTTCAAGCTGATCACCTCCATCAAAAAAAAACAGATGCTGCGCGAGCGATCGAAAACAGTCCTGAACATTCACATCTGAATGTCACACACATCCTCGCATTCGATTCGCCATTCTTTGGAGTCCATCCTTCAGCGATTGTTTCCTCGGGTACGCGCAAAGTGACGAGCAAGTTTGGTGGGCTGTGGGACTCGATCCAATCATCGACACCAGCAGCAGCGAATGAGAGTACGGCTCGGTCAATTTCAACAGCAGCCACAACAACAACTGCTGCTGCACCGGCGAAATCTTCTTCGGCATCGTATTGGGGTGCTGCGTTGGGTATTGCGGCCGTTGCAACGGTTGCTGCTGCTGCCGCGTATTCAGATACTGGTAGATCACTCATGAAAGCTGCTCACAAGGTTTGCTATTGCCATTATCACGAAAATTCTCGCCAACTCACAAGTTTTCTTTCTCCCATGAAAAGTCAGTTTCTGATCACATGACATTCTTGGGCCCATTATGGTCCCCAGGAAACCAAGAAGAACGCATCGTATGGCTTCAATCACGACAAACATCCACCAAAAAAGTCAAATTCCAATGCTATTACTTGGAAACAACTGTGCTCGATAAATCCGATCCATCACGTTTTTATATCCGAACGTTTATTTCTTTACCTCCGGATTCGGTTGGGGGCACGGATCGGTTGTTTGAACCGATTGATTACGATGCATCGGCAAATACGCAAGGCTGTAATGATGAAATTGACGCGCATATGAACATGTTTAAGCGGAATGTGATTGGTGATAACGTGTATGATAACATTTTGTCGAGAGTCGTTTCAGTTCTTGGACTTTGAGTTACAAAATAAAAAGAAATCATAACCCCCATCATTTTATTTCGCGTTCGATGTATCGTGAACAGAAAAACAAGAATATTCAATTCGGGCGCTTCTTTTTACTCGCGCGGTCCTCCTCGTTCTCGTCCTCATAGACACTGTCAGCCATAACAGTTTTGGGCTGCGTCTTTTGATATGCAGGAGCAATCCAAAACGGATCACTAGCAGCCGCATCAGCATGTTTCAAAATCGCTTCTCTTGGGTCCTCGTCACGCATGGTATCCTTCATCAAATTCTTCATAATATGGTTCGTAAGACTGGTCCCAACTTTACCACCACGACCGGGTCCTGTCAGTGGACGGTCGGGCTTACGCGTTGCGACAGCGTCGTTGCGCAGTTTTGAGGTTTTGCGTTTGCCGCCGCCTCGGTTGAAGAGCGGGTTTTCTTCGCGGTACATGGGGAGGGCGTGTGGGTTGATGATGACTCTGGCACAGGTTTATGAAAATAGATGAGCCATGTGTACGTGCAATGAAGTTTTGATCATGAAAAGGGGTAGGTATACCTTGCAGATTCATCTTCCAAAAAGGACATGTCATCGACAGTCTTTGCTTTCGCTTTCTTCTTTGCACAGAATTTGGCACCCGCCGCAGACACATTCTCATCATACAGCACATGCACAGCACCCTCAGTAGTACTCGCGCAAATCTGATTAATCTTGCCGTTCCAAAGCACTTTAACGACAGACCCTGGCCCAACATCCACGCGAGTAACAGGGGACAAGTCTGCCTTGTTGAAGATGCACAGGTTGCCACCGTGGCCGCCACGGTCTTCCTTTTTGACAGAGATGCCTGTGACGACAAGTTTGTTGTTGGGTGAAAAGATGGCGTTGGATTCTTCGTAAAAGGAGGGGAGGTCTTTGGCGATTGCGACGGGTTTTTTGAATGCTCGAATGTCCCATAGTTTGAGCGTGTCTAATGTTGGGTGTTTTTTGGGTGTTTAGAAAATACTATATAGAATACATACAATTTAAGTACCGTCATTGCTTCGAGTGATGAGGGACAAATTATCCAAAGAAATGCTAATGCTTGACGTGACACTGTTTGACATGTGCGCACCCTCAATTGACTTGAACGGAAATGATCAGGGCCCACCAAGACCGATAAAAACAACAAAAAGACAAACTCACATGCGTCGGCCGGATGAACGGTCCATTCGAGTCCCACAACCGAAACTCGCCATCTTGTCCCATCCCGGCAATAATTTTCCCATCTGGCGAGTATGTTGCCGCCGTGATGGGAGTGCGTCCACCTTTGTCTTTTGATTTCACGGCAATCACGGCCTTGTTTTCGCGCTTGTTTTCAATGTTCCAGATTCTGATAGATACCATGTGAGGGTGAGTGCCACAAAAACAAGTTTGGCACAAGGAAAGAATGCCATCAATTTATCGAGACAAACCTGATGGTGCTATCCAGAGACGCAGTTAAAAAAGTGGAGCGATCGGTTGGATGCCATTTGCAGCAGGTCAGGGCAGAAATATGACCTCTGCAAATCAAACCATTTCGTCAGTGTCACTTTCGGAAAAAGGATGGCAAAGATGCGCGAAGAGTCGACTTACTTTGTATTTTTCATGTCGCGTAAATACATGTCTCCCTTCATGTATTCGGCAATGGAAGAGCCTTCACGATCGTACAACTTTGCTTGGTTTGACCCGGAAGCAATCAGAAACTGGTCTCCAGAGTTGCTGTACTGCAAGTCGCGAATCTTTATGAAATAGTTGCTTGTGAGTCCCTTTGATGATATATTTTGCTTGCTATATTTCACTCACGGGGTTCCCGCCACAAGGTTCATCAATGGATCGAAACGGCCGAAACATTTCATTCATTCCATTGAAATCCCAGAGCTTGACTGTGCAGTCTCGACCGCCACTGACGAGCCGTGAGCCAGATGGATCAAGGGACAGGGCGGAGACTGTCTGCAAGCGATACCAAAAAAACGAAGCATAGTTTAGAAAAACAAAGCAATTCGCATTGTGATGGCGGAAATAGATGTGTGTAGGTACCCTTCTGTGGTCGGCCAGTTTGATCTGGCTGGTGACGGGCAAAACATCCCAGTCCACTTCTTCTTCTTCTTCCTCCTCCTCTTCGCTTTCGCTTTCGCTATTGTCCCCGTCATCAATTCTTTCTTTCGACGGTGGCATTGGACCGTCGACGGCATCGTCCTCGATTGAATCCGAATTCGAGTTCGACAGAGCAGTTTCCGCAACGACGCGCATAGACGGATGCAGTTCAGCGTGAAGACCCTTCTTTCGAGCAATATTCGCAGTTTGGATGGATGGTTGCTTGCTGCCCAGTTCGGTGTGAGTGTGCGCAGTTTCACTGATTTGGCTCAGTTGCAGCTTCTGCAGCTTGGGTTTATCGTCTTCATCATCTTCTTCCGCCCATGCTGGTTTGAAGCTCTTTGTGTTTGTTGCGCCAGTCTTGCGACTGCCTCCGAAGCCGGTTGGGAGTCCAAAAGCTGAGAGGTCCATTTTTTCGTTGGATTATAATTTATTTATTTTTTGTTTTTTTTTAAACAACGACTGGACTATTCAGGGGGTGTCAGCTGGAAAGAGAGACAGAGATAAATTAGATGCGCGCAGTGCATGGATGAATCGATGAACATATAATAAAATAAAATAAATAAAATATAGAATTAAAATAAAATATAATAAAATACCTCATCGACTGCCCAGTCCTCATACGATCCGTCTGGGAGATATCGTCTAATCATAAGCGGCATTTTGCGCTCACGCAGCTCCTTCATGGCAATCACAAGTGGGTCGGATTCGCCGTTAAGGTCCACCATCACGGGTGCGTTCATCGAGATCTGCAGCGCACGGGTTCCAAGCACACGCGCTTTCTCGTACTTGGTCATGTACGGCGTCGTCATGCGCTTGTCTTTTGGGATCTCTGACCCTTTCACGTGTGGGTTGCCGCTGGTGCGGTCAGCTCCATCGAGATGCTGGTTTTTGTTTGTAGTGGTGGTTGGATTTGATTGGGGATGCGAAGGGTAGGTTAGGTACTGAGAGAGGGTAGCTCGCCAGTCTCAGTCACCTCCTCGTCCAGTCCATTTGGGAGCACTTCAATGTCGCCATCAATGTTGTCCAAGTCATCGGGGTTTTCGTCCATGTTGTCGACGTCCTCGTCGGGAAAAGCGTCGTCATCGTCAAAGTTCTGGTTGTCTTCGTAGTCCATTCTTCGTTACTTTTGTGACTTGTTCACATTTCACATATCCGTATTTATCAAAAATGCAAGTTCAAAAAGAAAGAAAGAAACCTTCTTTCTCGATCCGCTTCCCTTGAAACACGCACGCCCCTGAAAGCGACCGTCCTCATTCCCTTTGCGATCTAGTCGCAATTGAATTCCAGCGCCTCTCAGCTTGCTCGTGATAGATGCCTGGCTGACAATATCCTCTGGACCACCGTGGCTGCAGACAGTGAGCTGGACTCACACAATTTGCACGAATTGCGCAAGCGTCCAAGGATTACGTCGCCGCAGGGTCCTCACAAAACCCTTGCGTCACCCACAAATTTTAAATTCACCCACGATTCATTGGGAGAGTGTCCGACAGTGTCCGAGAGTGCGTAGTTGCATACATGTTGTATGTCTGTGCATCAGTTGCTCTCGCCCCAGGCCGCGTTTGAGGCGTGCCCCACAAGTTGCCCCCAAATATTGTATGAGTTAGGGTTTCTCCCTTGCGGGCGAAAGAAAGAAGAAAAAAAAAATTAAAAAATAAAGCAAAAAAAGATCAAAGGGATTCTTGCACATGGTCATGGACAAACGAGCACCTTCGCAGGCAGTGGACCGAGTCCCAACCGCCTTCAACCAAGTCCCCTTGCTGGACTACACAATGGACCATGCCGATATTATGGTGCCCCCACTCTCACACACACCCTGTTTACTCTCGAATCTAACCCGGTATCTGCTGCCCTTCTCGTTGGTGCTAGGATGGATGCGCTACGCTCATTGGTCTGGTATTTCCAGAGTGGGACTTGAAGGACGTTGTCTTCACTCATCAAACTCATGGGCTGACAAAGTATGTTGGTTGATATATTGGATTGAACACCATGTTTCTGACTCGAGTCTCCTTGCAGCAAACGTAAACTGCAATTCTTCACACCTATTCCGATGATACTTCAGCTGCTCATTCAATTTCCCTTTTTGCTGCGAATTCCGCAGTCGTAAAATGCGTATGGGGCACCGAAACAATTCTTATCCGCACATACGGAAAAGGCACCGATGCCTTGATTGATCGAAACCAGGAAATGATGGTGAGAACATCTCCACTCAAACTGCTTCATACCCGACGGGTGGCTTCCGTTGCAACCCCCTTATCCGGAACCCATCTGACGATGCAAAAAAAAAAAAAAAATGCGTGAAATGTGTCTCCAGAACTTTGTAATCCTATCGAGATCAGGACTATCACCAAAAGTCCACGGCCGGTTTCACAATGGATTCATTTATGGCTACGTTGGTACGTATTTGTATTGAAGCATTGCATGGAATTTATAAGCTTTTTGTAACGACGGCACACTTTTTCCCAGACGGCATCCCATTTTCAGCATCTGGTAACTACAATAGATTTTCGAAAAGCGCTCCTTTCGAATCCAATTTTCACTCTCATTTGCTGCAAATCAGACCTCAAACACGACGAGAAATACCCCCTGATTGCACGACACATGGCCAGATGGCACAAAGTGGATGCGTCCGACATTATTGAACCAACTTCACATCTATTCAAAACATACTATGAATGGCTGGACTTGAGTGCGTATTCCCACCCTTTTTTGTTTTTTTTGTAACCTCAAATTTTTCTTCGATCTCTGACCGCCTCGTCGTCAATCAATCAAAAAACCACAGTTCCCGAAAAATTCACAAATCCTTCAGTAGACGCAACTGTGCGCTCATTTATTACCATCGATAGGCTGCGGAAAGAGGTGGCATTTTTTTTTTCACTGCGTCAGTTGTGAGCTTGGCATGCTGACTGCCATTTCCGTATTGCCCCAGCTCGAAAACCTCGAAGCAGAGCTCTCGAAAGTAGACTCGCCCGTAGTTTTCTGCCACGGTGACGTGAACCCCATGAACATCATCTATGACGCCGAATCAGGGAAAATTGATTGTGAGTTTTCCTGTCTTGTTTCATCCGGCTATTTTTTCTAACATAAAAATGGGACATCAGTCATTGACTATGAATATGGATTCTATCGACCGCGCGGATTCGACCTTGGCAATCACTTTTGCGAGCACACCGGTTCGTGTTGTCTTGAAACTAACGTGAAAAAATGAATCTAAACAAGCAAAACAGGCTTCGACT
The DNA here is from genome assembly GCA_025435555.1 of Chytriomyces cf. hyalinus JEL632. NCBI lineage: Eukaryota > Fungi > Chytridiomycota > Chytridiomycetes > Chytridiales > Chytriomycetaceae > Chytriomyces > Chytriomyces cf. hyalinus JEL632. Next base: position 27,546 of record JAIWWG010000039.1, on the reverse strand, counting down.
GCGAATGGGAACTATACCCCAACCCAGAATTCCAGCGAAAATTCCTGCGCGAATATCTTGAAGCATGTGACACTTCGAAACCAGTGACAGAAGAGGACGTGTCACGCGCATGTGCGGAAGCAAACAAATTCTCGCTAGCATCGAATTTAGGGTGGGGTATTTGGGGACTTGTGCAGGCGGAACTTTCGGATTTGGAGTTTGATTATCCTGGATACAGCAAAATGCGATTTGATGAGTATTTCCGGAGGAAAAAGGCGTATTTGGCAATGTAATTGAAGAGGGTCTTAAAAGATGAAGCAAGTTTGCAGGATGTTGCGTTCTTTCTTGGGTCTGGAACGCGATGTTTGGGGAAAGATGGCATATTACTGTTCTGATGACTCGATTGCATGGATTTCGTTGCCGTAAATTTATTGTTTCTGTTTACATTCTTTTCTTCTTTTGAATTCCCGGCACCTTCAATTGAGCGTGTGTTTGTGTTGCTGTTGTATTAGAACAAAAGCAGTATTTGAGAGATCCGTGTTTTGCCTCTTGAGAAACACCCCCCACCCCAAAAAAAAAGTGATGCTCTCAACAATGACGCACCTTCTCAACATCAAACCGGGTCATGCAAGCAATCAGCAAGCTCACGGCATCCGAGCATACATCCCTCGTCACGCCGCTAGTCCAGTCCGGATGGAAACACGCTGCCAAAATAAGCAGCACCACCAGCAAAGAAACGCTGCAACGGCGCTTCACATTCCCAACCTTTTCTGAAGCGTTCGCATTCATGACACGAGTGGCGATCGCGGCCGAAAAGAGCGACCATCATCCCGAGTGGGCCAACGTGTACAACTAGGTGGACGTGACGCTGACAACGCATGACGCGGGCAATGCCGTGTCGATCCGCGACGTGCGAATGGCGGAGGCAATGAACCAGTTAGCAAAAGGGTGGAGGGAAAGTGATACACGGCCTTGTTTTTTATTATTATTATGAGGAACGTCTGTCCCTGATGACACTCACATGAAACTTGGATAAAAAAGCTACAGTATAAAATAAATAAATGAAACACCATTGGAGATGGGATTAGGTCATCGCGCTGTGATGGTTCCCAATGGTGTGTGGACAGCCTTCGCGGCCCACGGCCATTGCCACCACATTTGCTGTATCCAAAAGTTTGGATACCGCCTGCCTTTCACGAGGTTGTTGAAGACAATGGCACACAGCAGCATCACAGCGACTCCGGTGATGACGGGTCTGACCACGTACGAGAACCCGAGAGCTTGAAGCTGCGGAGACCCTGTGACGGCAATGAGAGCTGTGGCACCGGCAGGAGGGTGCATGCAGTTGGTTAAGCCCATAACACCGATGGAAAGCGCGACAGAAAGTGCTGGGGCAATCTGAGAACGCACGTTGTGTAGCACTTCTATTGTAAACAGTTTCGAGATGGCGACACCGACGATGGCAGACAGGACATGTCCAAACACGAGGTTTGGCGGCTGAGCCAGTGGTGATTCAATTGCATGGAAGAGAAGCACGGCTGTAGCACCAAATGAGCCAATCATGACGGAGCTGTCTTCGCCGAGTTCTGAGAAGTTGCGGTTGGCGTATCCCACGCACAGCAGGGCCACGAAGGAAAACACTGTCGATACTAGCGTCTGAGCTGGAGAGGCAGGGGAAGGCGCCTTGTACGGGACGATGCCGCGCACCTTGAACAGAATGGTGTCAATGTCTGTTTCCAACATGGTTTTTTTAAGATTTGACATCTTTGGAGTTTCAGTTGCGCATATCGATTGCAAATCACGCAATGCCCAGGCACTGCCTCCACACTCACACCAACAGCAGCGGTGTGTGCAGTTTTGTAAGTCACCCTTCGATTGTGTGGTTGTGTGCTGCAAGCGTCGAAGGAAATGGCAGCCTGTCCCTCCTCTCTATTGTGGGCCTCGGAACACGCGATTTCATTCTTGAAATCTTTCTCTCGGTCGAGCAGCTGCCGGTCTGTTTTCCTTTTTTGGCGCTTTCTTGTAAATTACTGTGCGGAAAACAAAACCGACAGCAAGTATTCTAAGCGATCAGTGCAGGGCCCACGTAGCAGGTAAATAAGGCTGGCCTTGCTGTGCGAAGGACACGCTGCAGCGACCAAGACCGTAGTCCTTGAAGCCGCGATGATTCGTTGTTTTATCGGACTGATTCACTTTGGAAAGTCCCCGAATGCCTTTTCTTTTCTTTTTTCACTTCTCACCATCCAAAATTTAAATGGAGAATTCAACGCATGGTAAGACTCGAACGCCCGCAACAGACAACTGCCCCTCCGTGTGTACCTGATGATACTTTAGCGTTAAATCCATTCTCTGAAGCGGCGCTGTCCTGCGGGGCCTTTCCGTTGAGCCGCAACCAGAGTATTTCTGCTGCGGATCAATTGTCTGGCCCTTCTAGTGGGACGGGGCCGAGAGCGCTGCATCCCAATCTGCCTCATCCGACTGGGCAAATTGCAACGGCACCATTGGGTCTTTGAGTCGGAGTGTTGTTGGGCAAGCTGTGGTTCGCAACCGGCAGGGTTGCCACAGTGCCCCCCTCCTTTCACTCCTTCACAAAGTATCTGTGGCATCGTGCTATTAACCTGGTTGTCTGGCGCGGCGGGGTGCTTGCTTTCGGCTAATGCTGCGCACGTGTACAACACTGCTTCTGAACATGCACTCTCTCATCACCCCTCCCCATCAGCATTCTGTTTAATCTCCGTTGAACTCACTCTTTCTCTTTCATTCTCACCAGAGCCGGCCTACTGCATTTTAACCTGAACTCTTCCGGATCAATCACATCGCTCGCTGATCGTGTGCGTGCTCGGCTTGAAGAAGGTAATGTCCAGTGAATCCCTGACATCTTTGCACATGCCTTCACTCGTACGTCTGTACTTGTCGACGCGCTGCAAACATTAGCTCGCTGGGATATGTTGCAACTTCTAAAAGTCGAATAAAAACCGTTGCTCTTGATCTCTTGCACTCTTGTCATGATCATTTTGGCCACAGACATCCGATGTCAGCCAGCTCTTCTTTCGAATACATACGTCAATCAGTGCGCATAGCATGCATGCTTTATCTGGTGCTATCTGAAATACAACAGCACAGCGGTCCCTTCGTGCCAGCAGCCGGGACCTGTTTCTGGAGAAACGACGCGTCCCAAACACGAATGGATTTATCGCCCGAGCCTGAGAAAAGGAGCCCGTCAAAGTACTTGAGGGAGTAGACTTTTGTTTGCGTTGAGTTCTTCTTTGAAGGAGAAGATCAAGCAGAGTAGACTCACTTCCATCCGTGTGGCCCTGATATACTAGAAGGCATTCCCCGGTCTGAGGAGTACAATAAATAGTGAGCGAGGGGGGGGGGGGGGGACTGAAGGCAGCAACGCATATCCTGACCTCCAAATCAAAACAACGCACGGTCTTGTCATACGACCCCGTGAAGCAGACATCGTCCACCATATGCAGGCACTCGATACCGCCCGTGTGGCCCTTGATTACACGCACTGTCTGTCCCGTGGCGATACTCCATATCCGCAGCGTCTTGTCCATGGATCTGTTTTTGTCAGATTAGCGGCAATTCTTCCTTGTTGTAACACGCCCTAACCCGCTCACGAGGCAGTCATTATACACTTGTAGACATTGCACGCCGTCTGTATGGCCCCTGAACGACTGCACCGCATCCCCCGTCTATAAAAAACTCATCAGGATCAAATAAAACAAACATACCACACACTCACCGCCCTTCTCCACTGCACAATCGTCTGATCCCAACTGCCACTAAACAAGTCACTCGTCGTGACATCAATGCAATTCACAATATTGGCATGCTGCCCTTTAAACACGTGCATGGGTTTCCCAGTGTCCAAGTTCCACGACCGAATTGTGGTATCCCAGGACCCGGAGAAGGCGCGTTTTCCGCGTACTTTGATGCATGACACGTATCCAGTGTGGCCGTTGAGAATTGAATTGGGAAGTTGCGTCTGGATTTATTTGCGTTAGTCTGATTTTTTTGATATGTTGCTCCGCGAAAGGCTTCTTCTGCTTTGGTAAACCTCGAGATCCCATGTTCGCACTGTGTAGTCGCCGGCGGAAATGAAATCGCCGAGTTTCGCTGTGTTTCCGGTAGTACAGGCTTCAGGAAGCACTTCCAGGGCATAGACATCGGAGGTATGGCCCTTCAACGTGCTTGTTTTGGATGCCTGCGTGTTGCGAGCATCAAAACTCCCATCCAGGGCTTATCAACTGGAATTACCAGAATAGAGAGACCGTAGGGTTGGTTAATTTTCCGAACTGTGGCAACTGAGATGGTTTGATCGTGAGAGCCTGTTCAGAAGATGGCATCGTCGGAACATCAGCTTTACACATAGGAGTGTTTTTTTTAATGAGAATAAAGATACCTGATAATAGCGTTATATGCCTTGAGTTCCGGGAATCTTCTGGCGCAACGCGTTTCGAAGAAGCTACCGTTTTAGCACGCTCGAATCCAGCACTCGCAATGTTGTAATCTTCCGCGAAAAAGACATCGATACTATAAACAGTGCCTTCGTGGAAGCTGAAGATTTGATCAAGATCAGAATGGAAACTTGCTCATACAACTTGATAGATAGTTAACCGCAAGATTTCCAGACATTGTCCTGTGTCCTAAACAGCAGCTCATCAGCACCCCTCGCGTGATTGAATAAGTGAAGGTTGGGGGCATCTTACGCTATCTTCATCCATCAAACGAGTCCAACTTTGAATAAAATCTCAACGAACACCAAATGATTTTCAGATTTTCGAAAATGCAAATCTTTGTCCCACAAGACCTTCTTTTTATTCATCTCTCATCTCTACTCACTCGCTCACGCATGACTCGATGCAAAAATGCTTGGAAACGTGATTTCTGCCATTTACAAATGCGCATTCTCTGCTGTACCTCATCCACCCCGGAGACCCAACTCTAACCGCCCAATCAGTCGCACGGCTGCGTCGACACATTCAGTATTACCGCGCTTTTTGAATGAACCTACAAAGCCGAGAGAATTAGTTCCCAGACATGAAGGAGTTTGTTACTTGCAAATCACACACTCCAGCAACGTCGGTTCTAACAAGTCACATTGGCACCAAACTCTTCAAAAAACAAAAGCAAAATCTATATCATAAAAGCTCCAAAATAACCTCTCCGTCTCACGCCCACTCCTCAAATTCTTTCCCTCGTCTCTGTCCATAAACGCGTCCAAAGCAGAATACGCAGCTTTATGATCCATTGCAGCCGGTCCACCTTCGACCATTTGCGTAATGCGCGCCTTCCAACGGGAACCCAGCAGCCAAGCAAAAGTGCATTCCAATTCCGATGGCCAAGCAGATGTGGATGCAGACGACCGTTTGATACGGTCTGTTTACATGCGTCAAGGTTCGCAAAATGGTTGCTCTGCTGCGAGGGACCGTACAAGTACCATTTGAGCTCTGCTTTCACGTCATCAATGGCCATACTCAAGTCGCCTTTACTGAATTTAAATCGGTGGGTGCAGTCGACGCGGCTGTTGTTGCGGGAGGTGTCAATGCACACAACCGAATCAGGAATTTTGCAAAGGTATCTGCCGTCCAGGTGCATCAAACTTGAAAAATCAGTTTGTGTCGATACGTTGCGCCCTTTGAAAGGCAGCAACCATGTGAGAATCCAGCATTTGCTATATAAAACCAGCTGTCTTACCAAGGCTCTTCTTCAGCCTGAAGCATCTCCCACGGACACACAAAGTACGGTCTGAAAGGCATCCGAGCATCAAAATTTGAACAGCGCGATTCTTCGCGGTACTAAAAAGCTGAGAAATGAACAACTAGCGGTATGACGTGTCGGCAAACAGGAGTCAAGAAAACCCTTCAAAAACATACGGGCCTGAGGACATCCAAGTCGTATTGCGTGGTAGCCGCCTTCGAGCATAACGTTAGCTGCGTTGTCACTATAATCTACACCAAATTACCCGCAGTTTTCGCTCCAGCAAAAGAAGACCGAGAAAAATGAGGACTCATGCCGAGCTTGTCCGAGGAAATAAATGCATCACAAAACTCATTGACGGCGAGATTTGATAATGAGAAATTGATGCTTGGAGCCTGGTTGTAGTTGCATTTCACCCCTTGCTCTACGAACCCGTAACAAGAGACTTATGTTCTTCCGCCAGCAAGATCTTTGCATAGCTTCCACTTTCACGCGCCCCAGTGGTTCAAAGACATTTGCTGCAGAAGCAAGTTTAGTCACAAGCCAGTGAACAGAACACAGCAATAGATAAGCAGCATGGCTCACATTTAGTCAACACTCGAAACGCGTCTGCAGCTCCAATTCGATGCAGCAGATTCCAGGTAAAACGAATTACCACTTCGCAGACCGAAGCACTGGTCAGGGATGGCGGCTTTGACGCGATCGAAACAAATTTTGTTTTACGAGTCTCGAGACCAAAACTCAAGAGGTAAGAGGAAGGGCAAGAACGAAACAACCTGGAAAGTAACGACAAAATTTCTTTGGAGTGATTTTCCCATTTGTTTGGTTCTTCACAGTTTTCGTTGTGCTTGTTTGCTTTTAAATAAAACATTTCTTGACATCACTTTATTCAGCTGGAACAAGCTTCCTTTTGCCCTCTTTTGTCTCACTTTTCGATACTTCCCCGCTTTCAACACGAAGACTTCCGAGCACATCCACAAGCGCGTCTACATCCGCATCCGGCGAGGCTTTCGCTTCCACCTTGGCGCCTGGCTCAGCAGCAGTCGCAGCCTTGACCAATTCTTCCAGCTCGCGTTCAATTTCATCGTCGTCTACATCCAAAGCATTTGCAGCATGATGGGCCGTCAACACAGCGTCAATTTCTTCTTGATCGGCAAACGCGTCAGAAAGAGTGTCGAGGGTTTGTTGCACAGATTCAGGGGTGAGGTTATGCATTTTGAGAACGGATTGTAAAGTTTCCGCCCCAAGTTGGTAAGCTTGGACAATCTGGAAAAATTAAGAAATCCGTCAATGATGCGAAAAACAAAGAACTCATTGGATCCTCACCTCCGCATCGGTTTCAGCTTGCTGAATTTTAGACAGGATTGTTTCTAACGTATGCAGCGACGCAATGCGCTTCTCAAGAACAGACGACACAGAAGTTTTTTGTTTCAAAAAAATCAATGCACGTGATCGTGCGTTATTTTTCAAAGCGTTCGATGCATTCGACTTGAGTCTAAAAGTGATGAAAAAGGTCCGAATTAAAAAATCGGACATTGTCGCATGGAAAAACAACTTACTCTGCAACTTTGGCCTCGAGGTTCGAAATTTGCAGTTGTAAAGATTGCGCCGTGTTTTTAATGTTCAGAATTCCTCGATCCGTGTCCGTGATGACAGCATTTGACGAAGGAGAACTCAAGAATTTGATCGCCTTGAGAGGAATAAATGAGGACAGAATTTGCGCGCAAATCTTCAGAAAATATGCACCAAGGGTTCTTTTGCAGGCCCGTATTCAACCACAGCCTTTCCAGAAGTTTCAAGGTATCTCGCAAGGATCCTTTGATCCAGCGCAGTCAGTTGTTTTTCGACAGCTGAATTTGTTCGTTGGGCCGCCTTTTTAAAAACAGATGCATCGTGAATATAGTCTGTTGAATACGCCGCTTCGTCTTTCACATGATTGAAAAGCCTGACGGCGGATTCCTGCAGTATCGGAATGAGATTTGAAACATAATTTGCTCGTTTGTATAGTAACCTGAACCAATGAAACCAGGACGTCCTTCCCAGCAAATTCTTCGGGTTCAGCCGCTGGCCCAGATACAAACGAGAGACCAAATCGCAACGGAGCCGTTACAAGAGAGAAGATAGACCAACCCTCTGAAGTTGCGTCATTCAAGAATTTCGAAACAGGAACAAGATCATTTGAAGCGCGCATTTCGATCTGAGATTTGATCGTATTGTATACGCATGAATTGGACTGTTGACAAGAGTGTGTCCGATAATCAACAAGAGTACCACAACAGTGTCCAATCCACGCGGAGTCAGACCCTTGCGAGTTAGCAAGGCCGGTAATGATTCCGTTTGAAGAATGAATGTGTTTTCGTTTTGACTGTTGGCGGTCAAGAGTCCTTTTCGAGAATGATTGAGAGGGGTCAAACTGAGGTTCGATCAGCACAAACAGGGACGAAGAAACCTTCGCGTGCAGCAGAGTTGATGAGTGATGTCCAGAATCTGAGACGAGACTGAAAGCCGTGTCAGCAAGAAGAAGGGCGTGCTGGAGACAAACGAAGGACACAACACCTCGTACAGAGTCTTGTTCACGCCCTTCTCTGGGAAGCGGGCAAAGAGACTGTTCATGCGCTGGTCGCTGCTCCATTCCGACTGGCGCTCAAGAAACGCTTCGAGTGACATTAAATGAAGGTGTCTTTTTTTGAAGTGTTTTTTTTTTTTTTTGGTTTGTTTTTACTTTATTTTCCACAGGATTAAGGTTGGTTCAATATCCCCTTCAATTTGGTTTCTCTCAGATGGCTTTCAGATGGCTTTCAGGACAGCCAGACGGTTCTCGTCCGCGTCTTTCCCTGCTTCCAACAAGGCAATTGCCTTTGCCGCAAACTCCTTTGCCTTGTCGCTCTGTCCAAGTGCCTGGAACAAAATCGCCTTCTCTTCACACACATAGTCAGCATCGTCACTCAGCTTCTCAAGTATAACCAGCGCATCCTCATTCAACCCAAGCGATCGCTTGCACCTGGCAATGCCCCACTGTGCTTTTTGAACAATCGCCCTATCCTTGTTGCTCTGCCCTCCAAAGAACTCTTTTGAATGCATCAGTGCAGTCTCAAAACATTCCAACGCGCCTTCATAATTCTGCGCCTCATCGTGCAAAAACCACGCTTGAGATGTATACAGCGATGCGAGCAGCAACCGCGTTTCTCGAGATTTGGACTTTTTCGCTTCAGCAACGGAGCGTTCAAGGAGACCAAACTTGTCGTCTGGATCTGTCTCAACGAGGGCAAGCATGTGCAGGGCATCCACAAAGTAGCAGGAATGGGTTTCTGGGTCGCTGCCAATGCGGCTCAGTTGAAGCACTGTTCGGAACGGAGCGATCGATGCTGCGTAAACAGAGACAGAGAGAGAGAGAAGTGTCAATGAAAGAGAACTACTTGAAATAAGCACCCACCATCCACATCGCCCTTTGCATGCATGACTCGTCCCTTCTCAAGTAAGATTCGAATTCGGACGCGGCGCGCACTCGCTAAAACGGGATGATCAGCGTCAAGCTCCGAGTCGGTCAAGCTGTCCTCAGTCAGTTTCTCGCAGTCATCCACAATCTCTTTTGCTTTTGACAGTGATTCGAGTGCATCCGCAAACTTCTGTTGCAGGCATTGTGCGTGTGCAATCTGGGTAAGGAATTCTGTTTCTGTTTGATCAAACTTTGACAATAGTGAACAGGCGTGGATAGATACCTGCGTGCTCCAATGGTGACGATGCCTTCAGATCATGCGATCCAGTGTATTCAGTGAGAGTCTGTTCAGTTTCGGCTGGCTTGGACCAGTCGCAGAGGCCTGCCAGAGCTGCGGGGGACGCTGATGCCATTATTGCGTTTCGAATGTTATTTAAAATATCCAGATTTTATTGGTGAGATTCCTTATCATCAGGTCTGCTACACTTCGTTCAATGGCTGCCGCATTGCATCCGTCACAACCTCGGCGCCAGTAATCATAACCGTACTCGGCATGCCACCTCCAGATGTAGCATTCACAAAGTGGTAATGAATCACTATGTCGCACAGAGTCACTCGATACTGCGTAAACTTTGGATCCGCTCTTTCCCTCGTCGATCGAAAGTCCAGACTCAAGTTTTCAATCTGTTGTTGAGACGGTCAAGATGCTGTGTGCTGTGACGGTTTGAAACGAGAATCAAGGGGATCACTTACGATAAAGTTGACAAACGCGTCTTCCGAAGAGTACAACGAAATCCCGTCGTGTTTCTTGGACTTTCGCAATACTTTCTGAAACACGGTTCGCAGCCCAAGCTCGACCGCATCACTCTGAAACGCGACATTCGCAACAGCCAAGGGCTCAGCATCTTCAACTTCTCGCGTCACCCAACTCGGCGCGTAATGTTGGTTGAAATCAGACGAAATCAAAGATTCACTTGCGGGAATCAAGAGACTCTCCGGCACATCCGAGAAAGCCACAAATGGTTTGATATCGAAAACAGGCGTCCCATGAACAAGATCCAACCCATGAAATAGCACCCACCCTTCTTCCACATTCACTTCCGCTATCCGAGCAAGCGAAAGACCAACAGGCGCAGGCCGATGCGGAGAACGTGTCGAAAAGACGCCGACAGACTGGCCATTCAGGCGCGGTGGTTTAATAGTTCCTTTTAGATTCAACTTGTGCGTGTTTGTGTTTTGATGAAAGACAAAAATGATCCATGCGTGCGAAAACTCTTTCAATGCAATCAGCGATGACTTTGGAATGTGTTTGTGCAGCGATAGACGGGCTCTTGCTGTGGACACGAGGGAGGGTTGTCTGTTGGTGGGTTCAAGGTTCATTCGCCAAGTTTAAACATCAGAGGTTCGCAAGTTTACTCACCTCGGAGTTCCGTTCCTAGTTGAATACGGCGAAGTGATGGCACCGACCGAAGACAGGCTGATGTTAAATGGAGAGTTGATGGAGTCCTTCTTTCTGTCCTTAGAACCCTCCTCGGTACCACCCTCTACACCATCGCTCAAGCCACTGCCAGCATCGCTTCTCTGTTTGAGTTTGCTGAGCTGGATCTGGATGCGAATGCGGCCTTCACGCTCGCTCCTTGCCGTGTCCTCGGCCTTCCTAACACGCGCAGCACACACCAAATGCGCTGCTGCGTATGCTGCACAAATGGCACCTGCGACTGCACAAAGTGCTGCTTCGAACGGGACGCTGCGCATCTTCCTTTATGGTTCTAAAACTTCAGTGAACAAAGTAAAAAAGTATATTTCGACCACTGTAAAATGAAAGCATGGTTTTGAAGCATTTCTTCTTCAAACAACCCATGCGAAACTCCATCTCACTGGGACTCGGTCTGACACCCTGCACGCAGCGTTCGAACATCAACCTTCTTGGAATCCACCACGGGTGTATACTTTATCCGCTCATCCCCCGCCCGACTCTCCGTTCCTAGCTGTGAACTCTCCTCGCCCGCAGGAGTACTTGTTGAATACCGCGCAGTTTTAAGACCCAGCGCGCTTTCCTGAATCCATCTCGCCGTGTGGCATACAACAGGAAACAGCATAAACAAGATCACAAACGGCCGGATGGCTACTCCTTCTGGTTCATGTTTCGCGTACTGCCGGAAAGCGAGAAGGACCAGGAAACCAATTCCAATTTCTCGGTTCAAGTACACTTGTAAGTGCTTTTTGAAGGGTTGGATGTAGATTCTTGTGAAGCTAGTTCTGGGGTTGTGAGTTCACCACTTTCATCCAACAAATCAAAACCAAACTCACCAAAACACGGCAAACATTGCCAAGAATGCAAGCGAGGCCACAGATTCTTCTTGGTGGTTCAAGAAGGTAAATACCATCACAATTGCAGCCCTTTCCCAAATGAGCACACTTTCCATATAGAAAAACTGGGGTCGATAAGCTACATAAAATGCTTGATACACGCGATCCATTGTGTTTTTTTCGTTGGGTGTGGCTCCGGTGGAGTGGCGCGGATTCGCAACGATTCTTTTGCACTTCCACAGATACGCCAGCAGGATCAACAGGCCCAGCGGGTACAGCACCAGAACCACAAGCAATACAATCCCCGCAAACACGGCAGGACCAATGTGATCGGCTGAGAAGCACTCGACAGTGGGTACGTAGTAGAGTACACGGACTCCGTGCACTAGATCGCAGTTCAACAACGCCAGGGCCGCTTCAATCAGCGGCATGAGCACAAAACTGAGCACGATCGTAAACGTTTTTACAAATAACACCTCCAAATTCTGCTTGGACATGTACTTTGGGAGATACTGTCGAAGCCGCGGAAACGCTTTCAAGAAGCAGTAGTAAAAGAGAAACGAAAACAGAATCAGAAGTGGCAGTTTGAATCGGTACAACTGCTTGTCAATGCCGCGAAGGGGTACAGGGCAGTGGATAGCGAGTTCGTCAATGTTGAGGGAAAAGAGCGCCAACAATTTGTTGATTTCGTTCCATTTGATGACTTTCCCAACGTCCTCCTCAAAAATCAGATTTACCACTTGGAAATAGAAAAACAGTTGCTCAAGTTCGGCCGCATGGTATGTCGGCGTGCAAAGCAGAGCGGCCGTGATGAGAAACGGAGTGATCAGGGCCAGGTAAAAACTGACACCAAACCCATTACAGCTGATACATTCTCCATTCCAAACATACAAGTCCGGATTGCTGCATTCGTAACAGAGTATTCCACTGAACCCGTCTTTACAAATTGCGTCTGAAGAGCAGTTTCCCTTTGGACAACACTGGTTCTTGTACGGGCAAGAATGGACATCGAGCTCATAGTCACCGGATGCATTTGCATGGATTTCAGGGATCCAGTAGGACGCTACCACATTTAAGTGGTCGGCTCCAGGGCATATCGTGTTGTACAAGCAAATATCGCATTCTTTAGTTGTTGTCTCGTTCAAATTGAATGTTCCTGGAGGACATGTGAGGCAAACCCAGATTGTATCACTGAGGTATCGACCCGTGCCGCGTGGACAGACGTCATACTGCTTTGGTGGATCCGGAATCCATGTTTCCCAGACATCCTACAGACGAATTTTAAGCCAAGTTTGCCGCGAGACTGACTACGTTGAACATACCTCATTTTCATGCAACCATTGGCACGCGGAGGTGGTGTAAATACTATCGTCAAAGTTGGGCGAGGGTACTTTTCCAATCACACCAAGCATATTGTTGATGGTCTCATCCGTCAAACCAAACTTGGCCAAAAAGTATCCCAGCTCAGGAAACTCACGCGCCCATTTGGAGGAGCCTGCTTTGAACAGCACTTCGACGGGCAAGTCCACGTCCACTGGATTCTGCTTCGGGTCTGCATCATTAAAAAGGGTTAAAAAAAAAAGACTTCAGCTAAGATGTTCGGCGTGCCTTTTTGAAACCTCGCAAAATGACCCTTGCTGTCGTCTGGGAACAGGACGCGGGTAAAGTTGTGCCCAGCCACAATCACTGACGGCCTCCAGTTGTAATACAAGAAGGGCTGTCGATTGTCGTACGCTGCTTGCATTGCTGTGTAAGACTGGTCGCCCAAGAAGCGGATCGACGCGTTCAAACCGAGACCGTCAATTAGTCTGTTGAAGTAGTAAGGTGTGTATGACTGATTCCCAGGCTTTAAAATCAAGGTCCCAGAGAAGATTTATCTGGGAAAACTTACCAAATCATTGTGCCAAATTTCGAAAAAGTCGTCGCGGGTTTCGTTCGTATACCATTTGGGAAGGTACGAACTATTCACGCATTCCAAAGGATCATCAGTGCACCCCACATACTCTAGATCCAAACCAGCAGTCCCAAATCGCGGAAACAGCGTCTGAGACTCCCTGTGCGTGAGTGATCGCCAGTAATCAAGCGTGTCCAGCTGCGGATGGGATTCCAGCAAATACGACGGAAAGTACAATCCCACTCTCCCAGAGTATCCCACGCTCCCGTAACTCACGACCGTGTTTTCAATTTGAACGAATTTAGAGTACCATGTTGTCGCGTCGCTCTGCCACAACTCAAGTACAATGTCTGCCGTGCCGTGGTTCAGTCGCTCTCCAGATATTTTTCCTCCGCCATAGACTTTGAAATTAAGTTTGTAGCCGAGGATTTCTTTCAGCACGTATGCAAAGACGTATGTGGATGCCAGTGAGGAGTCCCACCAGTCGGCTTCGAGGATGATTTCGCGTTTTGAAGCCTGCCAAACGTAAATCCAAGTTAATTGATTCACATGCAATAGAATCCGTATGTATCTGTTATTACAGTGTAGTTTGCGTATGAGGACCATCCGAATCGGTGGTAGTAGGACTGGTTGAAGCACGCGGGTAGAACGATTCCCTCCGCTTCCAGATCAACTTGAAGCTCATCAACAACAGCTTTCGAGCCGTTAACAGAAAGGAGTAAACTGAGAAGGATCAGCAATAGACCATTCATGACCATCCCTGTTTGTGAAAGGGAAGAGATCTGCAACAAAAAGTTAAAAAAGTTAAAATATAATGGACTCATCCACAACGACAACAGTGATTGCCTCGTTCGCCCTTGGCGCCGTTGTTGCCGCGGGTGCCGTGGCTGCTTTCCTTCGTCCAAGTCAGACATCGAATGACGTCGTGAATGGGGCCAACAGCCAGACAGAGACGACCCTTTCGAAAAAGAAGAAGAAGAAGTCAAAGAAGACGGACTCTTCCTCTCCCGCTGATCCAGTTCCATCCTCGAATGCTTCTGGGGCAGTTGCTGTTTCGACGGAAATTGCGCGCAAAGTTTCTGCCACAACTCAACCGAAACCGGCCTTCGATCCCGTCTCAGCCAAGTCAGAAACAGAGTCACAAGAATGGACAACCGAATCAAAATCAAAGCGCAAGACTGCAAACAACTCAAAGTCGATCGCAGCGCAGAAAAGCAATCAAACAGTCACTAAGCCCACCTCCGTCGAAGAACCCATCGAATTTCCATCCCTTTCTTCCAAATCCTCAACAAAGAAGGGTAAAAAGTTGGCGGCTGGTACTTCGTACGCGTACGTGGCCAAAACGGTCGATCCGGTGTTACCACCACGCCCCGTTTCCCCGGTTCAAACTGCGCCTGGATACATGATGCTGGCTAAACCCGCGCCAGTGAGCAAACCGAATACTACATCTTCTCCTTTGGGAAACAAGGATCAGCTGAATGCGAGCATCAGCAAACAACTTGGCATGGACTCAAGCGAAAGCGAAGATGAAGTCGATGACTCAGGACCGCGCGCACGCGTTTTGAAAATCCACGATAACGAAATTTTGGATGATGAATGGACCACGGCAGCTTCAAGTGAGACAAATATTCTATTTTCTGGTTCTCAGATGCAACCAGCTTAGGGCTCACTTTATTCCCATCACCTCCAAAATTCCAAAGAGAAAGCGCCTACCTTGCGAATCATTTCATCTTCGACAACCACATCATCCAGCCACTCATTTCCCGTTAGACCAGCACGTCCCGCTCCAGAAGCAATGACCAAAACGCAACAAAAAAACCAACGAAAAGCCGAGAAGTTGAAGGAAGAAAAAGAAGCAATGCGCATTTTGCAAGAACAGCGCCGTCAGCAGTACTTGCGAGAAGTGGCGCACTCTCAAGCCAAAGAGAAGGCTGTTTCATCGCAAATGAGTAAAGGCGTTCAAATGGAAAAACAGCGACTCGCTGCTGCTGCCGCCGCTGCCGCGTCCAGAAAAGGAGGGAATGATGAGGATTCTTGGACCGTCCAAGGAAAATCGTTTTGGGAATAAATACACCTGGTTGGTTACCAGCGAGAGAGGTACATCTCAAACTTCAGTCTCATTCTTCAAAAATAGAAGCTGCACCTTCATCCGCACAATAAAAGCCAACACAACAAAAATAAACAAATCGAAAGGGCCGCTAAATGCGTGAAACATGAGCACAGATACGAGTGATGGATCGCCGGTATCCACAAGTATTCTTCCGGCATAACATGCAATTACAGCAATATAGGACAGAGAAGCTGCAAACTGATGACGTGCAACAATGTAATATATTCTGACACTTCGAAATTCGGTGTTCTTTGACTCAAGTTCCATGGCCGATCGGTTCATCTGAAAAAAAACAAAACGTGAAATAGATTATCTAATGTCGCAGCATAACTTAATGTCAAGAAGTACCAGATGCTTTCCCATCATGCCCGCAAAATAAGAATCCAATACGAAAACTACAGCCCCTGAGACTGAATTTGTGATGGAATGTGCAAACATCCGAGAAGGCTCCATCGCAAAAGAAACTGCAAAAACGGGTGCCCAGCAGAGCAGTTGACCAGCCATGCAGAGGTAGTAGAAGAAATGGTACGTGTATGGGTGCGACTCAAACTTGAGGATTTCACGCGTGCGAACCCAGGAAAATGATATGTACGCGATTTTTGTAAACCGACGCTCTTGCAGCGTGACTGGCAGCCACGACTACAAAGTACAAATGCAAAAGAGGCTTGTGGCTGGCTACAGTAGAGCAGAATCGCGCACTCTGAAATTGATTGTGGGATTTGGAATCGAGCTGGATGTTCGTGCGGTACCAAAAAACTCAGTCTCAGCTGACGAGGCGTTTGAACACTTACCGATCATCACCGCAAAGTAATGATCCGGTAACAACCATCAAGGATGAAAATCAACAAGACCCGAGAAGATCCCGTCGCAAAGGAGACTGCAAATGGGTGCCAAGAAACATATTCGCGAGCCGCACAGAAATAGTAAAGAACTGGCACATGTACGGCGTGACTGGAATTTGAGGATTTCACGCCTGCGGACCCAGGAATATGAAATGAATGAAACTTTTGAACTTGCCACGGTGATGGCAATGTTGGTGACGTGACTCTCTTCCAGCACAGCGACGCTGTTGAGAGTGGCTGCGGCAAAGTTACTAACAACAGGACACACAGGATAAGGTTCTTCTGCAAAAAAGTCGGCTGCAGTTTCCCCACTTCAGACATACAATGATCGCGTTTATTGCAACGAGCATGAGCAAAGTCAAAACACTGAGCAGTATGTCGAAATGCGACAACAGCTCTGCCAGATCTTCGATGGCCTCAGCCTTCATTGTATCTCCGGAAGTAATATTAGCTGCTGGGTTGTGCATCACCCGTCGATGGTTTTATTACTGAAATGTCACCCATTTTTGGTCTGCCCTTAAACCTCTTAATAATTCATGTAACTGGTGAATCCACAAACGAACACTACCGATTTTCAGTTCATAATACAAGGGTGACGTTAGGTAATCTCATTCATGTATAATGGGTGGGTGATTTAAGGTGCGTAAGGTTTCTCATACACCGTTTCCCTTCGATTTCGGCAGTTTGAGCCGAAACCAGCCTGCGTTTGCGAAATGGCGAGCATGGCAATATGTTTTATGTTCTGCTAAACGAGCATCTACTTCTATGAATCAAATTCAGAGATGTGATAAAGAAGCCAGTTCATAAGCCACCACAGACAAGTGTGATTTTTATTTCGCTTCCTTCAAAAAGAGAAGCTTCACTTTCATGCGCACGTAGCACACCAACACAAAAAACAAGGAGAGCTGAAGCAACGCCTTAAGACTGTAAACTACACACATTGATGCGAGCGACTGACTGCGCACATGAAACGACGCTCCCACAGCGTGACTAATGGCCACGACAATAAATCCAAATGAGGCAGCGAGCTGATGGCTGGCAACGATGGAGTAGAATCTTGCACTCTGACGTTGATCATGTGATTTAGAATAAAGCAGGATGCTCGCACGGTTCATCTGTGCCAACCAGAAAACTTAGTCACAGCTGACGACACGTTTGAACACTTACCAAATGTTTTCCCATCATCACCGCAAAGTAAGTATCCAACAAAAACACAACGGCGCCGGTACTGCCATCAACAACGTACAGCAACGAAGTTCGAGAAGGCCCCGTCGCAAAGGAGACTGCCAAAACCGGTGCACAGCAAGAAATCTGGCCAACAACGCAGAGGTGGTGGAAGAAATGGTACGTGTATGGGTGCGACTCAAACTTGAGGATTTCACGCGTGCGAACCCAAGTAAATGAAATGAATGAAACTTTTAAACCCGCATATGCCACAGCAATTGCAATGATGATCGCCTGATTCTGTTCCATCACTGCGA
Source organism: Chytriomyces cf. hyalinus JEL632 (assembly GCA_025435555.1). Lineage (NCBI taxonomy): Eukaryota > Fungi > Chytridiomycota > Chytridiomycetes > Chytridiales > Chytriomycetaceae > Chytriomyces > Chytriomyces cf. hyalinus JEL632. The sequence continues at coordinate 9,785 of JAIWWG010000039.1, read as the reverse complement.
AGCTGTCGAGGGTGACTGCGGCAGAGTAACTAAACAACATGGCACATAGGAGAAGGTTCTTTTGGCCAAAGAGAGGGTTGCAGTTTCCCCGATTCAGCCAAACAATGATCGCGTTCATTGCAATGAGCATGAGCAAAGTCAGCGCGCCGAGCAGGACATCGAAGTGTGACAACATCTCGGCCAGATCTTCGATGGCCTCAGCCTCCATTGGGTCTCCGGAAGTAATGTTAACTGTTGGGTTGTGCATTACCCTCTGATGGTTCTTTGTTGAAGTGGTGTGTAAATCAGTCCCATTCTTCTTTCTTGACAAATTCGTAAATAACTGTGACAAATTGTGTAAACATCCGTGGCCAATGATGATGGGCAGTAAATTGACCCTGACAGCCGCCCTGCTATGCCTCGTTGAAGTTGTTTCCGCCGCGTACTGCTCGAACGATGTGCCAACCCTAGTCACGGGGCAGTGGGGAGTGATCACAGATGGATCGCCAGCTTTCAAACACTCACGACCTGGAAGCGACTGCGTCTGGCTAATAAAGCCCAACCTGCAAAGCAACTTACGCACAACTTCTTCAGCCGTGATTTCAAACGATACCGGTTCTGCACAAGCGATCAGCACGTTGTTCACAATTGAGTTTTCGCACTGGGAACTGAACCCATTCTCGCTTCAAGATGAGATTTCTGTTTCTCTGCTGACGCTCTCTTCTGGACGGGATGGGATAGACCGCGTTAGTACGGCAGAAGTTGTGATTCTTGGGACTGTTTCAGGATTTCTGCAGAACCCCATTTATGTGACTGCTCCAGAAACAAACCAACAGACAAACATTTCGAAAATGAATTTCTTGGATTCAACTTCACGGGCAGATTTGTCGAAGCAGCGTAAACGTTTTGTGGTCGCAAATTTCCAGCCTCAGAACCAAGTTGTCAAAGTTCGGTTCACAACGGATGCTTCAGGACCCCAGTTTGACGGTTTTTATGCGTCTTGGTGGCTTGGAAGTGAAGGTAATCGGCTTGTAGCAGGCCAGTGTCCGAATGACTGCCATTCTGCCGCTGGACGCGGCGCATGCTCGTTGGACGGCGTTTGTGTATGCGCAAAGGGATTCGCTGGTAAGAATATTGCGACTTTGGATATATTTTAATTAGCTTGCGGCATGTCCACAAAAGGCGCTGACTGCCATAACGACGACGAGAGGCAGTTAATGGATTTTTATTCTTCGTGCAATGGAAACAATTGGCTCGAAGCCACGAACTGGAACACCGGACAGCCATGCAACAACAATGCTCTGAATGGCCTGAGGGAGACTTCGCTGATGTGGACCGGCGTCGGGGACTGTATCGCACACCGCGTCACATCCATAATCTTACCCTCAAAAAATATCACTTGCTTGAATGCATCAGCACCATTTCCATACTATGCTCGAGGAGTGGACATGTCTTTCAATCTCATCTCTCACTTCCCCTCGAAACTTGCCATGCTTCCTCAGCTTACATCGCTGTCATTGTCGACATGCAACATGGCTGGGCCTATACCGCCAGCATTCTTTTCTGGATCCGAGTTTAGCCTCATATCCCTCAATTTGAGTGCAAACAGGCTTTCTGGTCGCTTTGATTCGGCGCGTTGGATCCCGAAACTGCTGAGTCTGGATTTGCGCGACAACCGGTTCGAAGGCTGGATTCCGGATGTTGTTTCGGACATTGCCACCACGCAGTCCGTGCTGTTAGATGGGAACTTGTTTTTGTGCCCGCCTGTGAATTTCACATCTGTTGCTCCGTATACATGCACGAACCTTACGCTGCCTCGACTCAGCCCTCCACATATCTTGATGCCCACTTCAGCTGCATCCCCATCCAGGGTCTTTTTCCTGGATATGGACTATGTTCCTCAGACAGTGCCTTTTGTATGTTTGATGGATGGGGTGACACCTGCCGTTGCCACTCTCTACAACTCAACCACAGTCACGTGCTCGATTCCTCCAATTTCTCCTGGCTCTCACGCAATCAGTCTCCTGGTTGATCCAACTCGAATCGGTTCCAACGTCAACGCAGCGCCGAGTTTGCCATTTATCGTGACGGCAACATGCCCCAAAGGAAGTTACTTGATTCAAGATGTAAAAAGCGATCATTGCGCGCCATGTCCGACGGGTGCGTTTTGTAGCGGCGGTAACTCTGTTCCGCAGAGTGCGTTGGGATACTTTAAAAGTCCGCAGAGCTCGCTCGTATTTCTGGAATGCTTCAATTCAGCTTACTGTGTTGGGAATGACACTTGTAGCTTGGAAGCGTCGGGAGAGCGATGCGCGTTTTGTTCTGATGGATTTGTGAATGTGAATGGAAAATGGTATGCACCCGTTTTCGACACTCTTTCCCTCCAGTCAAACACTACTAAAAAGCAGATATTCTCCTAGCGTCGTTTGCGAGCAAGGTCAAAGCATTGGTGTCGCCATCGCATTTGGGCTTGCTGCTCTCGTGTTGCCGGTTTGGTGGCTGTGGAGGGCGTGGATCGGCGATGGAAACGCGGCTTGGAACATTCTCGTCATGTTTTGCCAGATTATCGGATTATTTGACAAGGTTTGCAGCGTATCGCGAGGATACCAGATCAAGTATAAACAGTGTATTTTGATTTATTTGAACCAGTATCCTATAAACTGGGATTCCAGCCTTGGAAGCATTGTAAAGGCAGTTTCTGTCGCTATTCTGAACACGGTACTTGCCCAGCACTCCTCAATATACTCAAGCTGACTCCGTATTTTGCAGGACTACATCAACCTTCAATGCGCTTACGGCCTTGGCTTTTATCCGCGTTTATTCTTTGTCTGGATGATACCTCTTCTTTTCACTGTGATATTCAAGCTGTACGTTTTACTGAAAAGCGTTCTTCTGGCGCGAAGTTCGGGGCTGTCTTATCGCAAGCACGTCTCAGAGTGGGACAACTACGCCAGTGAGTTGACATCATTTAAAACTCATTTGAATAACGCTCACAGTTCCCAACAAATGCCCTCCTCAGTCCAAGGCTTCTGCAGCTTCATTATGTTACTACATGTACCCCTGACAGATCGAGCATTTAGACAATTCACCTGCGTCATTGACCCTTTCGACAATCGCTACTACATTTCTGGAAACCCAGAAATCAGTTGCTTTGACGGAATGTGGAGCTTTGGCGCAATTTTCGCTGCTCTTGCCGGTGTCTTTTATGGATTTGGAATTCCTGCTGCCTTTTTTTATGTTCTGTGAGTTGGTTGAGGGGTGGCGCAATTTTTCCTGACCCATCCTGGCCTTTAGATTCATCAACCGAAACCGCTTGGATGAAACGGAGGTTTCCCACCGCTTTGGAGTCTTGTACCAATCCTACAATACCCAAGCATGGTATTGGACACCGTTTCAAATGACGTGGTCGTTGTGCTTTATGATGCTTCCAGCAATCTGTCGTAAACGGCCGTCTTATTTTATGTTCGTCAGTGTATGCATGATGTATCTTTACATTTTTGCGCTTGTGGTGAGTCCCCATTTGTACCGGGCAGTTATCAATACCTCTCACTCTCACTCTGTTGTAATTCAGCACACCAAGCCATTCAAACTGTCCAGAAACAACCACATAGCAATCCTGAGTTGGGTAACAATTGTCGTGTTCCTGTTTGCCGGAATCATTGTTGGTTTCCTGCAAAGCGAGACCAGCACTGAAGACAACAGATGGATCATGCGGAGCGTGATTGCACTTTTTTACGTGAGCCTGACTGTGACACTTCACGGTATCTTTTACGAAGTGGTGAAAAATTCGGATAAATCGTTTCAAAAGGGGAGAGGAGGGAAACTGGCAGAGTTTCTGTATCGAACGCCGTATGTGCGGTTTCTGTTTCAAGGTGCGCTGACGGAGGGGGAGCCGAAGCTGGGTGGCAAGCTGAAAGGACCGGTAGCCGAGTCTGACTTGACCATCGTCAAAACGACCGTTTCAAACGAACCTTCAAAAACTAAACCGGGATCTCAAGAGGCAGCAATGGTCGGTGTTGAAGAACACACTGAACCAAATATCGCGGGGACGATCCAGATCCCGCTCAACAACAGATTCAATTTATCGTGGGTGGTCGATAACGGCGAACTCAGAGACGTAGATCCTGGGGGGCGTGTAGAAGATGGATCATTGGTCGCTGAGGACACCATTCTGGGTCGCAGTTTGTCTGATGCAAAACATTTTGTAACGGATATGGCAAACTCAATTCAAATTGGGATGCGGCCGACTCATGTTCAGTTGAATGATGATGATGAGGTGGATGCTCAGTGAATTGTACAATGAAATAAAATGCTGATCCTGGCTTCATTCTACGCGTTTTTATGGTTTAACTGCACGAATCTATAGATGGAAGCAGAAGAATATAAAGGTGGTATGCAAGAGCCGTGTATTGGTGAGGTTGCTATTCCAAGGCACTCGGTCCACCCGGCGCAGAAGGATGCCGTGAAAGACCTCTGAAGGACAACGCCCCAATTTCATCCTTCTGGTTCAGACTCCGTTGAGACTGAGTCGTTTTCGTTGTAGCAATCGCAAACGCCTGAACATTTGAAGTGATGGAATTTCTGGCCTGCCGCGAAGACGCAGCATGCGAGCCAGATCCTTGCGTCTTTTTGGATTGTTTTCCGGAAAATTTGGAGCCAGTCTTCTTGGAGATGATGTCTTGGATGACTTCCTTGTGCTGTGATTTCCATGAAAAAAAATAAAAACTGTTGAATATTCGTCGAACACACAAAACTCAAAATCGAACCTTGAAATAGTTTTTCTGCGTCCACCGCATCATGTGCAGAACAAGTGGCAAAAAAATGACGATTCCAATCTCAGCCATCAGCAAATCTGACACACCGAAATGATCAGTGTACTGCCGGAACGCAATCATGGCAAGGATTCCCAAACTGACTTCGCGATTCAAATACGCTTCCAGAGTGTTGTTGTATGGCTGCCAGTAGATCCTTGTGGCGCATGTGAAGATTAAAACGACAATGTACACGTCCAACTGCAGCGTCACTGATGCAAGTGTTGAGTTTTCTTGAAAAGAATCCGGTGAAAAAGAGGGACCAGAAATATACCTTCCGTAGGAGCCAACAGCGCAAACATAGTCGACGTCAATCCCTTCTCAATAATCGTAATGGGCATCATGTAATAAAACTCGGGTTTATACGCGTGATAGAGACACTGGAACAGACTCTGAATTTGAGACACTTCGCCATGCTCATACGTCACCCAATTGGCACGTTTAATCTTGACAAGGAGAAGCGTGATTCCCAGGGGGAAGAGGATCATCATCAGCACGAGGACGATGATCGCAACGGCTGCGGCGCCTGAATGTTCGAGGCTGAAGCAGACAATGTGTGGCGCACCGCGGAGAACGGATTGACCCTTGAACGGCATGCATTGCAATCTGGATTAAAATGCAATTAGCGCCTGCAACTTGTTATGCCTCCCCCCATATCTAGAGCACTTACAGCAACAGGCTCGCGTCAATCAGAGGCATAACAACAAACGTCAAAACAATCAAAATCGTGCGAAAACAAATCAACTTGATGGATTGATTCTTCATGTAGTAAGGCATGAACATGTGAATATTTCCACCGTTTTTGTGCAGTCGCGTTTCGATGAACGACAACAGAAAATAAATGATGACAATGTCAAACAGCATCAGCACTATCAGTTAGATAAAAGTCAATTTAAGTCAAAACAGATACAAAAAGAACCTGCGCTATTCCACGTACCTGGCATAAAGTAGCGCAATAGAAGTTTGCCCATCCCACCCAAAGGCAAAGGGCAATCCGTCACAAGCAAGTCCACATGAAGAGCCGTAGCCGCCAAAAAAGTGCTAAGACCCGGATTGGACAGAATTCCATTCACTTGCGGCTCAAATATGTAAAGCGTGACTTGGAAATAGAAAAACAGGATTTCGACGGTGGGCGCTTCATCAAAAGGAAGACACAGCAGTCCGATCGTGCAAATGAAGGATATTATAATAATGATATAAAAGCTTGTTCCCACTCCGCGGGTGCAGTTTTTACATTCGCCGTGGAACATGTAGTAATTCTCCTTGATACAATCTGTGCACAGTGGACCCGCGAAGCCTTTCGCGCAACCCTCGAATTCACAAAACCCGGTTGGGCAGCAGGCTTCAGGATGTGGACAGTGGTACACTTCTGGAATGGTTGAATTTGTCTCGAACTTGTTGCGCAGCCACTTTCCTTTGCTCACTTCGACAACTTCACCCCCTGGACATTCCAGATCTTCAGGGCATCGCTAATACTGAATTATGAGCTGAAAACAAATCAATAAAACGAAAATATGTCTGTGCATACCGGACAAATCTGAGTGTTACCCTCCACCCAATTATAGGTGCCTTCTGGACAGCGGATGCAGTTGTAAACTTCTCCAACCAAATAGCGTCCGTATCCGACTGGGCACTGAACTAAAATGAAAGGAATCGGAATGAATCAGAACGATGTATGAGGTTGACAGACGCTTGAATGAGAAAATACAAACCAACAGACTTGAAAGCAAGAGGAACTTGATCTCCTGCAATACCACCTGGCCATGTAAAACTGACGTTGCGAAACAGAGTAAAGTTTTGGCTTGACGACCCAACAATCGGTGCTATTTTCCCAATGTTGACCCAAGTCCCGTTTTGGTAAATGGTGGCAAAGTTGGGAAGTGGGTACATGTCCCCGTTTTCGTCAAACTGAATATGTCCAGACACGCCTTCAAATTCTTGTTTGCGCATGGCCGCGTACAGCTCGTCGCCGTGGATGTCTTGTTTGTTCAAGATCAGCGAATTTACGCCATGGGCAATTGTGTACACGGCATCGATGTAGTTAAGCCCGGATAAGTTGCTGGGATTCATTGGAACAGACCGGTCCAGGAGCCCGTGGTCCGCATACCCGTGCTCCCGCAGATACGTGTCATTATTGTAAATGTCGCACAGTTGCTGCCGATGACTCTCCTTGTGCATGACAGCTTCCTCGGCGAAGCAAAGATGCCCGCTTTTATCTTCCTTTGTTATGTACGGCGATTGAATAAAATTGCTGCCGGCGCTTCCACCCAAGACCCACACATACGGCGCTGTAAGCATTCCAAGGGATTTTGCGGATTTTGTGAGAATCTGCATGTCCGGGCTGTCGTTATCGTAGACGTTGGTGACGATGATGGTTGCGCTGGATTCTTGAATCTGGCGCAGTTCTGAAATAAAGTCGGGCTTCCCAGACTGAATAATAATGTTCACTGCGACTGTGATTCCAAGTTCAAACAACGATGAATAGAAAAAGTCGCCGATTGGGAAAAAGTTGGACGTGATGACGGCAACTTGTTTCCATTTGAATTCTTTCAGGAACGAAATCATGATCGAAGATTCCGAGTTTGCGTTTGCGATTGTGCGCATGAACAACGGGTACGCCTTTTTGTTGCTCAGAACTGGGTTTCCCGCTGAGCCGCTGATGAGGGGAACGCCGAACGCGGACGCCATCTGAAAATCACAGCAATATAAAAGTAAGCTACTCCGGTGCTACTCAAAGAATATATCTCATCAGTAGTACCGGAGTTATCACAGTCGCTGGACCGCTGCATTCTGGTCCAACAATCGCCACTAAATTTGGATTTTGGAGCAGGGTAAACAGACTCTTTGACGCAACAAGCTGTGAGCAGTTGGACGGCAAGTACGTGTTCCGGAGGGTGGTGTTGGGCAGCACTTGGTTGTCCGTGTTGAGCAAGTCCACGGCCAGAAGCGCGGGAAGCAGAAAATCTGTCCATCCTGGCCCACCACCAAAGAAAATCAAACTTCCGATGTCGATGATGGTCGGAATTATGTATACTAGTGTGGTGAGCATCAGATCGGTGCTTTTGTCAGCAGTGACTGTCAACTGCTGGTTGCCAGCAAAAGCGAGCAAATCATTGCCAATCACAAAGTCGGGAAACGTGGCGCGGCCCTTGATACAAGGAGCACGCAAAAAGACGCGGAAATCTGCGGTGCATGTTATCAGAAACTCTCCTTCGTACGACGCGTTTGAGACGGAAACTGTCAACCCCGACAGTACTTGCTTGCTTGCCAAGACGCTCGCTGGCGGCGGCACCGCCCAGATAAGTGCCTGGGACAGCACAGCGGGAGCCAGGAAGGCGAAGCCGAGGAGGAGCGGAAGCATTCGATCAGTTTCGCGACTGTAAATCACCGAAAGTTGACAATTTTTTCCGAGTCTGAACACGTGTGGAAACCACCAAATCATGAACTAAGGGAAAGGTTTTATTTTCTTCTTGAAAATGGATGTCACGTTTCTCGGCACCGCGTCAGCGCAGCCCTCAAATACTCGCAACCACTCGTCCCTCGCACTCCGCACAGACGGAGGTTCGTTCTCCTTCTTGATGCCACCGGGCCTGCCAACCAACATGAACCCTCAACAGACGTGTGGTTGTTTGACTGTGGCGAAGCAACCCAGCATCAACTCATCCGCTTGAACGGGGATCCAAAGACCCTCGCAGTGAGAGACCCAATGGATCCAAATGCAGCATCGAAGGACATTGTTCCGCCAAAGATGTCGCGGGTCTCGGCCGTGTTTCTGACACACTTGCATGGCGACCATTGCTTCGGACTTCCTGGTTTCCTGTGCACAGCGGGATCGGTTGTGCGTATCGGTGAGGAGAGGGACCCCATCCATGTGTATGGGCCCCAGGGGACAAAAAGCTATGTTCGTGGTGTGCTGGACGCAACACAGTCTCGAATTGGAAGAGGGTGAGGATTCAGCTCGGTCGCATGGCTGCTCTAAATCCTGCCTTGCAGAATCGTGATTCATGAAATGCTGCTGCCCAGTCACTTGTCCCATACCGATGACCATGAACTGGTTGCGAAATTATCCGTGGCAAGGCCCCCGCACATTGACGAACTCGAGGGTTCAGATTTCTTTGCATCGAGTTTCACTACTGCAGACAGTATGAACCCGGCAGATTGGTACTGGACCATTATCACTGGAAACGAACAAGGAAAATCAGGGGCCTCGCGGCTCACTGTGCAAGCATCTTCGATACCTCACACTGTGCCAACTGTCGGCTATTTCATCACCGAACCGCAAATCCCAGGCCGTTTACGCGCAGACCAAATCACTCCCATCTTGCAACGAAACAAGGCGGCGTTGGGGTTAAGAAACCCAATGATTTTACTATCAAAGATCAAGAATGGTGAAACTTTGACGATGCCAGATGGGACTGTTCTTGTGCCTTCGGAATTTACTGAGCCAGCGCGGCGAGGTCGCCGCGTTTTGATTTTGGGGGACACTTCGAATGCCGAAGATTCTGGGCTCGTCAAACTGGTCGATGAATTGAAGAAACATGACGGAACATCCAACTCAAATGCCGAAGAATGTGGCGTTGATTTGGTGATACACGAAGCAACTAATGCATGCCTTACATCGGACATTGCAACCGGACTTACTCCAGACTCTGTCGAATCAACAACAATCGAACATGGACACTCCACTCCGCAAATGGCTGCTCGATTTGCACGGCGTGTCGGCGCTGGACGGCTGGTTCTAAATCACTTTTCAAGTAGATACAAGGGTGACGCGGATCAAGCGAGTTTATTGGTGATGGAGGAAGTGCGGCAACTTGCTGTCGATGTGTTTGGCAATGATCGAGTCGTGTGTGCTCGGGATTTTATGAATGTCGGCGTGCCGTCGAAGTAAAAAGCCAAGAAGCAGACTCAGAGAGTTTTTATCCAACCAGAAACGACAAACAAAAACACGTGCTAAGACTATCTTTGCATCTCTTGCAGCTTTATAATCCTTTC